>JAKOGI010002005.1:0-152556 GCA_029747015.1 Carnegiea gigantea | reverse complement strand
ATATATATATATATATATGTATACATACACATACAGACACGCACACACATACAACATATATATATATATGTGTGTGTGTGTGAGTGAGTGAGTGTGTGTATGTATGTCTGTATGTATGTATGTATGTATATATATCCATACATACCCCTCAAAAATTTAAGGAAGCATATTGCAATCTTAATATAATATATTGCAAGGGTTGAACGTGAAATATTAAAAAATTACAAACAAAATACGATCACCATATTTGGCCTGTGAAGCAGTATTTCTTTCACATTTGAAATAATCTACTTAACACAAGAAAATAGACAAAAGATTTTTATTTTTTGTTTAAATCATACAAATCTTGTAATTGACTTTGCTTCATTTAAATCTTAAAATTATAATTCATTTTTGAATGTTTCAAATTAAATGAGCCAAATCTAATCTATTGTCTTCATTAAAATCGTAAATTATAACTAATTTTTCACCATTTAAAATAGAATGCTCGAAATTGCAAGAACACATGCATGCATACATACATACATAAATATATAAAAATATATACATACACATATATATATATATATTTATATTTATATATATATTTATATATACGTATATATGTATATATACATATACATATATATATATATATATATATATATATATATTATATATATATAGATATATCTATATATATATGTGTGTGTGTTGTGTATAGATACATATATATATGTGTATCTATATATTATATATGTATATGTGTGTGTATACACCAAACACACACACACACAAAACGCACACCACACATATACCACACGACACACACACACATATGAATATATATCTATATATATCTGCATCTTTATATATATTGGTACACATATATATATGTATATGTGTCGGTATGTATGTATAACATATATATTATATATATATTATATATATCTATATATATATGTGTGTGTATATATATATATATTATATATATATATATTATATATATTATATATATATCTATATATAATATATCTATACCTATACATGTATGTATATATATATATATATATATATATAATATATATATCTATATATATATATATATATATACTATATATACATCTGTGTATCTATTATTACCTATGTGTATGTATATATATATACACACACACACAATTATAAAAAACCATATTTACCATATGCATGCATATATATATCTATATATATATATATATATACATTATTATATATAATATATATATTATATAATATATATATATATATAGATATATATATATATATATATTATATATATATATATATATATATATATATATATATAGACCACAACACACACATGCATGCATGCATGCATCATCATTTATAAATATAAAATATATATATATTTATATATATATTAATATATCATATATATATCTATATATTATATATATTGTGGTTTTGTATATATATATATATATATATATATATATATTATATATATATATATATATATATATATATCTATATATATAATATATATTTATATATATATATGTTCTATTATATGTATATATATATATAGATTATATATATATATATATATATATATATATATATATATATATATGTGTGTGTGTGTGTGTATATGTATACACGCTTACATAGACTTCTTCCACAATGATATAGTTTTCAACTATTAATCATATTGTTTATGCACGAAGTTGCTGTATGTTTAGGTTTTTTGTTGGGTTTTTCCCTTCTTTTTATTGACTTATAGTATTAATTATTTCTACATTAACTATCCATTTATTTTGTTGATAACAAAGCTATCAATTGTCCATTTAGACATGCTCCATGCTTTTGTATGGGCCTAGACTAGTGCATAAAAATATAACTTAGTGAATATTTGTAGTAATAATTGTAACATAATAATTTCTGTATGATAATTTGGAAATTATGGTAGCCCAAAAGTTATCCTTTTCCATTAAAAGAATTATGATAGAATTGATTTGTAATGTTTTATATTTTTTAATGAAAAAAATACTTGAAAAATATTTAATGAAGATTAAAGCATTGATGATATTTTATGTAAATGCTATAATGTGCTTTTTTCATTAAATAACATTATAACTAAAAAATATTTAGATGCGTTTGTGTGTGTATGTGTGTGTTGGAAAATTGTGTATAAAAATTATTTGCTAAATATTATTTGCATTAACTTTATGAGTAAATTTATTTGTTAGTGGAAGATTTTTTTTTACCCAGTTATTGGTGTTTTAACCGGGTTGCTCTTGGTGAAAAACTTCGGATTATTCAGTGTTTTATTTGGAAATTATTATCATAGACTCTTCTGCACATTTAAGTAAAATATTATTTATAACCTCCTATTTTTGAAATTATTATTTAAGCCCCCACCTTCAAAATTATTATCATATGGCCTCTTCAACAACCTTCACAAAGGGGTTAAATAATAATAAATTTTTTATATGTGACAAAATTTTGAATCTGATGGGATTAAATAATGATTTCAAAAACAGTTGATTATAAATATTAAATAATGCTTTTCTAAATGTGAAATCTGTATGTGATAATAACTCTTTCGCTTAGCGGGCTTAACCACGTCCCTAATTGGCTCTAGTGAGAGAGAAAAAAGGGCATTTTATTCCCTTTATTTTAGCTTTCTTGAACCGGTTTTGAGTGGCCATTTTGCTTATAAATGGACGCTTAAAGTTGTGGTTTGCAATAGATCACTCACTGAGCAAACAATTGTTATTTATTATGGTCTTGGACCAAGAGTGATAGCTTTCTAAAAAATTATTATATGCGTATGATATATTCAAAATTATATGATTTTGAGCATTGCGTATCTATTGGCTCCCAGTTCTCCTTGCAGCATCAAAAGAGAACAAACAAGTTGTTGAATCTGGGGAGAGGGCTCCATTTGAAGAATTTTCACCAATGTAGGAGGAGCATTTCCTTTTTAAAGAGAGTGCTTTAGCACTCTTTGACCTGGGTTATTTCTATGCTCTTATTATTCTCTCTATTTACATTCTATCAATTAGTTGTTTATTTAACTTCTAATTTTGATGAAGTATCATGTAAATAGATATATTTTATATGCTTTGATTTGGCGTAAGTATAAAAATGTTGATCTTACTATTGTACTATGTCGTATCCCAAATTAATAGAAAAGTTTTCCACTTATTCTTTAGGCTTTTCTACAAAAAAAAATCCAACAAGTTTAGATGGGAAAGACTACCTTTTTATTAACTTGGGATATACTGTTTATGTGAATACACTTGAGTGCCTATCAAAAATCTATTGTATATGACGTTTTGATCTTTCATTTGCATATTATCATGATGGTATTATTTAAGCATTGATTATGATTGCTTTCGGGACATTCTCTATTCCTTGCTACTAGCAATTAAAGGTTGTCGATTGAGATAGTAGAATAATGTATGGGCTATGCATATAAACATGTTACATTCTAAGACGTATTTCAGTTTTCAAGGCTTTCATATATATGTTTGTCCCTAGTCTTTTTAATCTAGAAGTGTATCTCAAACTGCATTGCAGATATAATCAATGTGGATGACAATTAGGTTTGGATTGGTGATCTAAACTCCTATTAAATTTTGGGTTCCTAGGTAAGTATTTCCTACTGATGTATGTAGTATGTAGTTTCTAACATACGGATGGAGGTTCATTATTGAACCTTGATATCATATTCTAAGATGATGAATTCTTACTCCTACTTATTCCATTATTGGAAAGGAAGAAGAAAATCATCAAGATGGAGTACTGGAACCAAGTATGATTAAAGACTCGTTTTGATGGAAAGTAGACTACACTCAACCTTTAGTACATATCATGTAGTTTGATGGCTTATTAATTTTTCTTATTGGGTCTTTTATTTTGTGGTCATGCCATATGTCTATGATAATCTATTGTTGATGATGGGGATAAATGCCTATAATAATGCCAATAATGTCGCGATGAATTTGATGGTAAGTAATCTTCGTACAAATACTGATGGGCTTGTATCTTTATGTTCACTCTCCATAACTTTCAATATGGAAGTGTTCACGTGGAGGTTTAAATGGAAATGTTTATTGTCTTGCTATTCGCATTAGGTATGAGTAGTTATTTGCTGATGTACGTCTTGGTAATGAATTTTGTTAATGTGGTCATGATTCATATGTTTTTTGAATGGAGATTGCACCCCTTTGGTTGGAAGCACAGTCTTTGGATCAGTATCATAAATATGGAGTTTCAATTGCAAGGCATAGGGTTATTCAGCGATTTTTTTTTGATTGATGGGCAATCCTTGGTGTAAATATTACTCATGTAGCGGTTCCATAATTAATTCATATATTTGAATATCTTGGTATGATTTTTTAACGATTTATTTATGTCTCTATTAAGATAAATCCCATTAATGTGGGGGCGTATCATTTTAGTGACAATACGTAATGTTTGAATAAATGCAAAGCATTCATAAAGATGACCATCTATATGCCCATCTTTGATTGAGACAACACGTGTTTTGTTGACATTAATATGTTGAACAATATTCTTGGTGTTGTTTGAGATGCTTGAACTTTAAATCCTTATAAGATGCATGTTATGGATCATGATGATAATACTCTTTTGGATGCCCATGTGTAAAATACGATGCTTATTAATAGGCCATATTAGTGATTGATTGATGAAAGAGCATAGTGCATTTGAGTTATTCAATATACTGAAGATACGTTCCATTTCCAAGGTTTTGTCTATGGCATGTGGCCACTAAAATATAAGGTTATTTATTTGAGCATAAGGAGCCAATTATTTCCTGATAGAATGGGCAATTATTTGATCAAAAGTTATATATATATTTTGTCCAAAAGGCGACTATTAAAGAGGCTATTGAATGTTGGCTTCCTCTATCTATTATTTTTATAGCCGAAAGATCAGTGTCTTTTTTTTTCTATTGATGCATCTGTTAAAGATGGACTTCTATTCTAGCATTTATTTTGCTAGTTATATCAATTTATATTAAATGTGGAGGCTAGATATACATCTAAATCATTCTACTAGTATACTCAAGAAGTTGATGGATATATATTATCCAAATCATATATTCTACCTCTCCATCTCAACCAGGGGCGGAGGCAAGATTTAAATCAAGGGGGGGCGAGATTAATAATACACATAATATAAACTTTAATAGTTCTAAAAATGAAATGCATAGCTACTACATTTAAGAAAGTTGTCCTCGACGAGATCTCATGTTTTGAAAGTAAAGCATGATATCATCGTTCGAGAGACTTTTAAAAATATCAATCTCAAAATAAGTAACAACAGTATCATTTAAAAATTCATCTGATATTTTGTTCCGCAATTTGGTCTGGATGAATTTCATCGCAGAGAACACTCTTTCAATAGTTGCCGTGGAAACTGGTAAAATCAATGCAAGTTCCAAAAGTCAATGTAGGTGGGGAAAGCTCAAATGCTTCTTTGTTTGAACCAACTTCCTACAAAGCTCAGGAAGTCCCGAAATGTTGGACAACCTCACATCATCAGCTACATTAGCAATGAAAGTATCCAACTCACAAGCAAGTGTCTCAATAGCCAAGTCATCAAAATCATCTGGATATAGCTGAGCCATTCTTAGTATCTTGTTTTTGTCAAAGTTAGAGAATGAGTCACTAGGATTCAAACAAGCCACCCCAAGAAGCAAATCAGTGGTCGTCTCAGAAAAACGACTATTAAGTTCTTGCATTTGCATATCAAGAATTGTATAGAACACGTCAATGCGATAGTAATGCTCATTTGTGCTCTTGGAAACTCTACGCTTGGATTTTCCTCGAATAATATGAAAGTCATCCATGTTAGGAATCTCAATATCATGTTTCACACAAAATGAAGAAACTTTATCAAGTAAATCATCCCATCCTTGATCCCTTGTTATTTGTAGCTGTCTCTTGGCAGTAGTAAGGAGAGATATAGCATTAACAATATCTTGGTCTCTTCTTTGTAAAGCCTGACTCAATGCATTTGTAATACCCAACACCAATTTCATCAAATGTAATAAGAAAGCAAACTCAAATGTTTGTAAGGCATCCAAAGCACCTTGCGCCGTGACTCTATCAGGTGAATGACTTCCATGAGTTGCTATAACATCAAGCACATCAATGATAGGAGCAAACATGATAATCATATTTGTAAATGTTTTATAATGAGAGCCCCAACGAGTGTCCCCAGGTCTTCCAAGTCCAAGTTCTTGGTTTAAACCCTCGTCCAGTTTGTAGTTCACCTAAACGTAATGCTTCTTCAACTGCTTCTGTTTGTTTTTCACGAAACTCATCTCTACGTTTATAAGAACCACCAATCACATTCAATGTAACACCAACCCACCCAAGAAACCATTCAATATCATCATGATGATTTGCAACCGCAACAAGAGTTAATTGAAGCTGATGAGCAAAACAATGAATGTAATGTGCCGATGGACAATCTTGCATAATCAAAGCTCTAAGCCCATTGATATGTCCACGCATATTACTAGCCCCATCATACCCTTGTCCTCTTATGCGAGAGGGACTCAAGGAATATTGAGATAACAAAGAATAAATATTTTCCTTTAGTGACAAAGAGGAAGTATCGGTGACATGAACAAGACCAAGTAGACGCTCCATAACAAATCCCTTTCTATCAACATATCGCAAGACAATAGCCATTTGTTGTTTACAAGATACATCACGGGATTCATCAACTAATATAGCAAAATATCCATCTCCAAGTTCTTCAAGAATCTTTCCAATGGTTTCTTTTGCACAAGAATGAGCAATGTCTTTCTGGATGTCAGGAGAAGTCAATTTATGATTTAATGGAGCCTTTTGAAAAATACTTCCAAAACTTTCATTACTTTGGGCATGCCATTCTAACAAATCCAAAAAATGACCTCTCCTTGTTGAAGATTCACTTTCATCATGACCTCGAAAAGGCAATGCTCCGCTCAAAAGTTGCCTTGCCACTTCAACTGAAGCATTTAAACGGACTCGATATTCAGATTCAACCTCCTTAGATTGTTTGTCTAAGGCAGTTTGTATGGATTGCTTTTGCATCATAAGATCTTCACACATTTTAACACATTGATTATGCACACTATTTACTTCACCAACATGTGCATCAAATGATTTCCTCTTCTTCCAATTTCTAAAGCCTTTACTTGTAAATGCATCCCCTCCACCATGACCCAACTTGTCATTCTTGAACAAATAACAACACAAACAAAATGTCGCATCTTCTTTTATGCTATATTCTAACCAATTAGGATATGCCGCAAACCATGATTCATTAAAACGCCGCATATAATTGGACATTTTAGTTTGAGGGAATGCATGATTTCGGGGTTGGTAAGGACCTTTTTGTAAATATGCTCTTCTTACCTCATCACGATCATTCGGATGATAGCTTGAAATCGGTTTTCTATCGGCTGGATCCGATGGAAGAGCATTAATATCGATTGGAGTTCTCCTGGAAGAAGATAGATTAGTGCCTGCTGGTTGTTCATTGCTAGATGGTGGTGGAGTACTTTGTTTGGCACTTTCTTGGATCAGTGGTGAGTTTTCTGACGCAGAACTTGAACCAACAGATTGTCTAGCTATCTTATTAAAAAACTTCTCCATTTCAAACTGAAAAACACAATCAAATTCTTACTTAGGTTCATGGTTTTTAGTGAATCATAAAAATAATTATTTACAAAATAATTTACATAATTATTTACAAAATTAAATTTTGTCTTTCTTGATTGAGAATTTAAGAATTAGAATTGGGGTAGTTTGTGTTTATCATGAACAAACACAAATTTGCCTAAAGTCAATAAATTTAACACAAATAAACAAACAATAACCAACAAATTACCCCAATTCTAATTTCTAAATTCTCAATCAAGAAAGGCAAAACCTAATATTTGAATTGATGAGTAAATATCTAAATTAATCACTTATTCAACACAAATTCAATAAAAATTAGTAAATTAAACATAAATAAGGAAGTAATTACAAACAAAATTAGCCCAACTTTAAATTCTAAATTCTCAATCAAGAAAGACAAAACCTAATATTTGAATTGATGAGTAAATATCTAAATTAATCACTTATTCAACACAAATTCAATAAAAATTAGTAAATTAAACATAAATAAGGAAGTAATTACAAACAAAATTAGCCCAATTTTAAATTTTCAACTAATAAGACAATTAGATTAAAAACCTTATTTTCAATTCATGAATCATGAGTAATTCACTAAATTAATCAATTATTTAACACAGATCTAACTAAAATCAGTAAAATAAACATAAATATTTACAAAATGACAAAATTAAAAACAAAAATTGAGTTTTTTTGAAAATTACCTCAAATTGGGAGTTGAGATTTAGGAGTTAGGATGAGAGATGAGGAGGAGTGAAGCGGGGCCTGGCGGCGGCGGCCGGTTGGTGGACGGCGTCGTCGGCATGCCGGACTGCCGGTGGGCGGCGGCTAAAGAGTGAGAGAGAGAGTGGGCGTTGGGCAGAGGCTGGGCGTTGGGAGCAAGGAGCAGCAGAAGAGAAGGTCGCGGACAGACTGGGCAGCAACAGGCCAACAGTGCAGGTTATAAAAAGAAACCTCCAAAACTCAAAAAAAAAAAAAAAAAAAGGAAGGGGCTGGCCGGTAGCAATAAGGATTCAAACACACGACCTACTGAAACGCATAGGGGAAGCCAACCACGCGGGCAAGGCTAATTTTGTGAATTACATCTGAACGAATTAATATATATATATTTTTGTTACCTGCAAAAATATCCCCTTCCCAATTTTTTTTTTCCCCAAAAAGCTGGGGGGTCAATTGACCCCCCTTGCCCCTATGTAGCTCCGCCATTGATCTCAACAAAACACCCATGACAAGGCAATTCCTTGAAACAAGCCACAGAACAACCCTATGCCTGGTCCAAGCCCAGGATTTCTGTACTCCTTTCCACCAGTAGACTCTTGGCTATGCAGGGTAGAGGGTTAAATGGCAAGTACCAGGTTTATAGTTGCAACCAAACCCTAACAACTAGGTTCTAACAGCATCTTCACTTCCCATATTCTCCAGGAGTTCATCTCTCACTGCAAGGATCATTTTTCATCCCTAAGCATCACAATTGCGGGAACCACCCCCCCCCCCCCCCCCAAAAAAAAAAAGTTGGACTTATGACGCATATAAGCTCCAGCCCCGTTGGCTAACAGGGACCCAGAACAGAACAACTTCCAAATCCAGTTAATGCACAATGCTTTGTTCCAAGCAAGAACTTCCGTGATGCCCAACCTAGCATTTTGCAGAGGCTCGCACACTTTAGGGCAAGCAACCATAGTCAACTTCTTAGTGTATCATAGCTTCTAGACCACAAAATTATGTTGCATATGCCTTCAGTGACATGAACCGCTTAGTTGGGATTTGGGAAGCAAGAATGCTGATGACCAAAAAGTAAGAATCCCAACAAACACAAACTACAACAAGGATTTCTATCAGCATAAGAGAGTTTCTTGATTGCCCAGTTACAAACTCTTTGCTTCAGCTTGTCAATAAGAGGTTGGCATAGGTGATGAGTTAGACCTTCAGTAGAAATAGGGAGCCCAAGATATCTGTAAGAGTAGGTCCCCTTACTAAAATTAATACTCTGAATGATTAGGTGTTGAACAGTAGGGTCTACCACCCTTCCCAAAATAAACCTCAGATTTCTCAATCACTAGCATGAAGATTAGAAATCTCACTAAATTGTTCAAAGTAAGTCCAACGATTTTGGATAGAACTCATGTCACCTCTTGAAAAGAGAAGGAGATCATTAGCAAAGATAAGGTAATAAAGATGCACCCGACCACATTTAGAATGAAACTTAAATTGGTTAGCCTCAAGAGCAAATCATAAACCTTGAGAAAGCACCTCCATACACAGGACAAATAAGTAAAGAGACAGTGGGTCCTTTTTTCTAAGACCACACCTTCCAGAGAAGAAGCCATTAGGAGCCATCGATATTAATAGAAAAAGACAGCGTGGATACACAAGCCATAACAATTGTAACAAAATGCTCAAAAAAACCAAAAGCCAAGAGAGCAACTTCTAAAAACTCCCAACTAATAGTATCACAGACCTTATAAATGTCTATCTTCAATAGCACATGAGGAGAAATATGTTTCCTCCTATAATACTTCACCAACTGGTGAACCAACATCATATTATCCGTGATAAGTCTGCCTTTAACAAAGGTAGTTTGACTAGACTGAATGTTGTCAGGGTATAACAGTTGGGTACAAGTAGCAAGAACCTTAGTAATGATTGTATAAAGAACATTACAGAGAGCAATGGCGCCATTATCATAGAAGGTTAGAATTGCATCATGCACATCCTTCCTAATAGTGTTCCATGTTGCCTTGAATAAGCCCGTTGTATAGCCGTCAAGCCTGGTGCTTTATTATGGTCCACGCTAATCAAAGTTTATTTGATTTTGTTAGAGGAGAAATAAGCTGAAAGCACTTGTTTGTGATCATCCTTTAGCAACGGTCCATGGGTAGTCTAACCTAACTCCAAGTCATGAAAGGTTGGGAGGTGCCCATGAGGTTCTTACAAAAACCCAATAAAAGCTTGAGCCATCCATCTGAAGTATCATAGTCATGGCCAGTAACATCTTGTATCTTTAGAACGTCCTATTGCCTTCTCTTCTTCTTAATAATAGTATAAAAGTGGCTTGAATTCTCATCACTGTACTTTAGGTAGTGTTCTTTAGTCCACTATCTCAAATGGCTTCCTCAATTTTCCTGATTTTGATGTATTCTACTAATGCCTCTTGTTCCATGTGCTGGAGGTTTACAGATAACAGGTCCAACTGGAGAGAGTCCTAACAGTGAATAATTCTGAAGTAAAGTTGTTGGACCTTATCACTGATGCTACAAAAATAAGAACCATGTAACTATTTGAGTGTCTTCTTCAAATATCTCAATTTGGTAGCTATTTGAAACATAACACAACCCTCAACATCCACACTCCAACAATCTTCAAGGACATGATGGAATTCAGGATGATCTATCCATACATTAAGAAGCTTAAAAGACTTCTTAGAACTAGATCAAGTATCTCAAATATCTAAATAGATGAGATTGTGATCCGACACACCTGGTTCTTTAAATTCAACAAGGAAATCCTAGGAATAATCAAGTGCTACACTATTTATCGCGACCCTATCTAATTTGGACCAAACCTGCATACCATCCTACTACTTATTACTCCAAGTGGAAAAGCGGCCAACTGCCTAGACATCACTAATACGTGCAACATTACAACAATCAAAAAATTCATCTATCTCCCCTTGGTCAAATGCGGCTCTTGAGAGCCTTTCATCTTGACTTGGAACAATGTTGAATCTCCAAGAAGGAGCCAAGGACATGTGGTATTAGTGCTAATATGTATAAGCTCTCCCCATAAGTTCTGTCTCAACATGGTCGGATTATGGCCATAAGCAAATGTGAAGGCTCCATCGAAACGAGATGGACCACTACTAACCAGACAATGAATCCATAGGCTGCTATAATAATTGACTGTAACTGAAAAAGAGGGCAGCCAAAAAATCCAAAATGCGACCATTATAATGAGCATCATAATTATGAAGAAAAACATACCAAGGAAAATTCCTTTAAGCAATGGCCTGTGCATTAGGACTCTTCACTCTTGTTTCAAACAAAGTGGGAATAACAAGATGATACTTGAATACTTCTTTCCTAATGTGACTCTACTTGAGGGGATCGTTCAGCCCCCTCACATTCCATCCCAAGACAATCATGCACTTGAACATGCCCCATTGACCTTCCCATGGTATTAGCCTTATCATGTTTGCTCATAGAAGTCCCAAGAGAAAAGTCAAGTAGCTTATCACCTTCATTCAAACTATTAAATCTATTAGACAGTCGAAGAATAACAGTTACAGAGGCCTTGGAGCCACCGCTGGCATCGGAGAAAGCAATAGCTTTCCTAGCTGTCCTCTTTTAGCTGGAAATAAGGGGTTAACAAACAACCTCTTTTGTAGGGGTATCCTAGGGCAAATTATGTGTGACAACTACAAACTTATATGCGATGAAATGATTGTCTTCTTCCTAGACCTGCTCAACAGGTGCGTCAGCAATAGAATTAGGTTGCACAACCTTAGGTACCCAGACTCTCTTTGAGACAGCCAGACTACACTCAGAATCTTCATGCCCAAGTCTTTTAACTTAGAACAAAAATATGGAACCCACTTGTAATGAACAGATTGAGCCATAAGATTTCCAAAGGGGTCTTGCACTGTGATGGCATCAGGTAATTTACTAGAAACATCGGCTTCAATGAGGACATAAGCATAGGCAACCCGTTCTTTGAAGGTAGTGCAGCGATCAAGAAAGAGTGGTTGCCCAATGGCACTGCCCACCTAGCTCAATCCATTAAAAGACCAGAAGGGGAGATCAAGGTTTAGGAATCCCAAATTGACCTTGCACATAACATCCAGGGTAAATTTAAACTGTGGTGTCCATGGCTTCAGAACCAGACATCGACCCGCAAGGCCGCAACTAGCCATGGACCTCCTCTCAAGACAGTCTCCATATGCCCTTTACTCATAAATCAAAACACATATCAACCTGAAGGTTGTGGTCTAGGAACTAAGCGCTAATGCTTCTCGATAAAACTCCCGAGGATAGTAATCTTAGGCATAGGCCCTACAACGTGACCAACTAAAGCAATTTCCCATAACACAACTTCTTTCGTAATAGCTTCATATGAGTAATTTATACTACAGGCTACTCACTGACAATCTGAGGAGCAATAAAATGGAGATGGAGTCCTTCATCTGGATCTCGATTGTTTTTAAACAAAGAACGATGGGTCTTAGTGTAACCTTTATCCCCAAATTGACAAGAATCATGATTGGCTGCAACATCAGAGTCCCCAATTTGACCAGAATCATGATTCGCTGCAACATCAGAATTTGTAGGTGGTCAATTGGAGCTTCCAAGTTATTCGCCTCCTTAAAACCACTTCATCCGCCATTTGATCAGTCCAGCTAGGCCGACCATCAAAATCAGGACCCTGCATGACTTCTGGAGAGTAAGAGACTATCGAATCTAAATGCCAGAGTTCCCCAGGAGGTTCCACAAAAATCGCATGCCTAATCTCGCTAGCAACACCCTGGTTACCACTCTTCACCGCCGATTTGTGCTTCACTGGTCGTCCTAGTTTCTTTGGCTGCATAAATACGCCGAATGGAGCTCACATAAGAATTTCCGCTGCTCGTCAAGAGAACCGCTTCTCATGGTGCCTCTCCGGATTTTTCATTTTATTATTGTTATATAATATTCTATAATTTTTTCATATTTTAACAATAACAAAAAACCATTTAATCACGGTGCAAGCATTACGTGCAATTCCAAACTAGTCGTCACTGAAATAAACACAATAACCTGTTTCATTCTTTTTTTTTTTTAAAAAAAAAAAACCTATTGAAAGGACTTATTGTTCATTGTTCACGTTTATTCTACTGTTCATTCTTGTTCGTTATCTTGAAACTAATTTGATTGTTTAAATTTTAAAGGTTTACTAACAACAAATTCCACAATTAATTATTAGGCAAGGCATGTAAAAATCACCTTACTCAGTCTAAAATCACATAGCAATATAATTTATTGACATTTTTTTTTTTTACAATGGTAAATATGGGTCACCTACTGGGCCCTCTATCTCAGGGAAGACCCAATCGGCCATATAATTTATTAACATAGGTCACAACTTTGCAAACATATCATGCTAGTAGTAGTAGTAATAATAATAATAATAATAATAACTACAATAACAATAACAACAACAGCAACAATAATAATAATAATAATAATAACTTTCCTATTATGTATTATTCATAAGATTCTAGCGTCCTGCTGTGTTGAACAATGGAGACCCCTACCACACAAGGGAGCAAGTGTCTGTCGTATTTGTTCTCTATTTGTTCCGTTCCCCTCATTTCCTCCGATATTCTGAAGTCTAAGATGAGGACAATATGCATTGAAAGTCCAATCTAAATCAACCCTTGTATAAATTATAAACAACAATGAAAAAAAAGAAAATTATAAACGTGTTCATATGAATCCTTCATCATTTGCATTTACTTGGGGTAATCTTCTTTTCAAATGACGGCGGATAGTCAGAACTGCTCTATTGCCCCGGGAAGGGGGGGGGGGGACAAGAGGAACCTACAACCCTGTTTGTTTGTTTGTCTGTCTGCAGGAACCTACAGCCTTCTTCCAGCTGTTGGGCCTCGAAGAGCAGGATTCCTGAACAACTCCTTGCTCTAATGTAAAGGATTTTGTGGAAAAATCTACTTAAGTCTGATCACTGACACAGGGCAGATAAATGCACTTCAGCTACGCTAGCTACCTAAACCTTAGTATACAAATGTGCTTTGCGTGTTAGTAGCTGGATTTTACTCCCATTTAGCAGGTTAGCAGTGCAACGTTGACAGCTCCTTGTCAAGTAGCAGTAATTGCGGGGTTTTATATGTGGGTTAATGCCAAACTGTTCCAACTCAGCATTCATTGTTATCAGATACACTAATTGGCCTTGTACTGGGTTCATGGGCTGCAACTCGAGGAGGTGGATGTAGATCGACGAATGCTTTGCTTCCGTCACCAAAGGTCCCTACACATATTGTGTCACCCCTTCCATGCCAAGTGCCTCCTTGAACATTGTTCATCTCCAATGTTCTTGACTCCTGCATCACATTTCAAGTAAATTGTCATAACCCAGGAGAAAATGGGATTGAGGAACATTGTTCATATTAAATGTGTAAGTTTCAAGACTACTAGACGAACTAGAAGATTCAACACTGTACAATGTTTAAGCTTATTATAATGAGCTAAAGGGAAGTAACCAAAGAGCAAACCTACTGCTTTGTGCTTGACTTGAAGAATGGGGCATTAGTGTGTCCTAAAAACACTTTTCTAGCTGAGTTTGTGTCTGTTATGTTAGGTTCGGTTCTAAATGGGTCTTTTCAAAACCACCTCTTTGCTAGTTTCACACGTTAGGGCGTAAGTTTGCTCATATCTTGCGGTCTTGCTCTCTACAAGTCTCACAAGAAGTAACAATTGTCCTTTTTTGTTTACGGACGTTCTATTCTTACATATCTTTCTTTCAGTGCTCTAATGTAAAAACTCAACAGGGTTCTGAACTCAGAAATTGCAGAAGTATACCTGTGAAATGGCGCAGCAGGGGCAAATCAAATGGTAGAGAAAGTCATCAGCTGCACTATCGGTTACCTGCAGTTGGGAGCATTTTCCAAAAATCAGAACAGGTCTGAGAATGCACAAAAAAGAACTGAAATGAAGCATGTAACTCGGAAAGACAATCCAGAGATCACAAAATCAAGTTGAGACAAAGTTTGACAACCCCTTGATCCAAAAAATTTAAATTCATGAAACTCATGACCATTTCAACAACTCAACAATCTCAAATTTCAGTTGTTTTGAATTTTTGATACTTCAAAAATCATGTTGAAGTGAAACCAAACCCAGAATTCAGGATTTAATCTAGCTTTCAAGGCATGTTGGGCTCAGCCAAACTATTGTTCACATTATAACACCAAGTTTAGTTCGCACAATCTCAGGGCATTTGGGCAGAGGCAATGAGATGAAAATCAAGTAAAGAGATAGCATTGTCCCACGAAATACAGTACTTGGCAATGGAAATAAATCCGGTAAGGCCTACTTACTCCAATATTAAACTTCTTTCTTATCTGTGTACGGAAAAACCCCAAATATGCTGCCAATGATAGGGTAAATGCGATAGCCAGATAAAGGAAACGATGCCTCCTTGTCACTGTGAAGGCAATGCAGTTGAGAAATGCTGAGGCGACAAGAAGGAAATATACGGTTCCCTGCAGCAATAAATAATGTAATTACTTCGAATTACTCTAGAAAATCAAAACGGGAAAGATAATGCTCACCTAAGACATATGAATTTGAATTCCTTTTTTGCAAACTTCGAATGACAGACAGACATAATCTGTACATCTCTGATGCAACTTATATTGCTATGACTGTTCATTTCACCTTAAGCACCAAGTTCAGCATGTGACACTTGCACAGGGTACGGATATTTTACGCTTCATTTTAGACAAAAATGTAAAAATTCTTCCGAAAATAGCCAAGTGCAAGAACTATGCCCTTGCTCATTACTCAAGACCCCAACAAGGATACGGCTAAGCCCACGAAATGATTCAAGCGTTATAATTATCACTAAATAGAGATTCTTGCCCTCAAATATTTCCATAGTTGTCTCCCTTCTGGCCTTCTCAGTCCAGACAAAGTATAATCCTTGTCGTCACACACTGGTCTATATCATTCAACAACCCAAAAACATGCAGGTTCACAAAACTGATTTACTGATTAAGCATGTAATCAAAGATTGCAGAGCTGAGAAACCAGTAGCTTAAAACAGAAGCCACTTCAAAAAAACTACAACAACCCTCACCTGAAGAAAACAAGGGCCTAGACCAGCTCTTCTCATATTCTTTCCAAATCTGTAGCATGGACAACTGCAGAACCCAAAAACATGGTCAACCACCAGCCCAAAGAAGCAGCTCCGTAGAAAATTACCCATGTATACTAGCTTAAGACAGGTTAAATTTCAGGATGAAGGGGAGCATGTTTAAGAAACAGCAACACAAATGAAACTGACATAGAACCATTAAGCTGCTTAAAAAGAGCAACCCTTGGAATAATAACTCGACCCAAATATGAACAAACTAAGCTTGTCTTGCCCGAAATTGGCCCAAACAGCAAGAGCTAAATATAAAACTTCCTAATTATGAATTCAACTATTCAAGCACCAAAATACACCCAATTACCGCAAGAAAATCATAAGAGAGAAAAAGAGAAACAGAACTAACCAGGCAGATTCAATGGCTATACGATGATCATCAAAACAATCAAGAACTTCACCCTCCCACATCCTAAGAACCCCACCACCAACTTCACCTTCTTCTTCATTCTCTAACAACCTCCATTTCCCTTGGCTTTGTGAAGCCACCGTTGAGCACAAAACATCAAAATCCAAAACTGCCACCCCTTCAATTAACCTCTCTTCCTCCTCTTTCTCACCAACCATTCTCTCTTCCTTCCCCAGATCAGCCATCGGTGCAGAAAACCCAACTAGCCCAAGAACCAAAAACACCCCTTTTCAGGGTTTCTAGCAAACAACTGATAGAGCAAACTTGAAATTTTTGGAACCCACAAGAAATGGCAACTTTTCCAGATACCCAGAAAGGTTTACGCGCAAAACAAGACGAAAAAGTTTGAAATGCATTCAATAGTGAGATATTGGCGGATAATATAATAATGAATGAGTATAGTTGTTCTCTGCTGTCAATAACTATGGTATGATCTATGATATATAATAATATGTCTGCAAATACACCTTCTTTTATGCTGGGAAATTATTAGAAGGTGGTGGCGAGAGAAAATGACGAGCGAAGATTCGTGAGTTGCAAATCCAATAATGGGTGCTTGTAGATTGGGCCACAGGTTTGGTTGCAGCTGCTTTGCTTTAAACTGGTGATGGCTTGGGATTTGAGAGAGAGAGAGAGAGGGAGAGAGAGAGAGGCGGGAGGGTGATTGATTCCGTTGCTTTTGTGAATGGGATTTGTAGATAAGCATTAGCAGGAATTGGATGGGAATTGACAAGTAGACAACTTGGCATTGATGACCTAACGCCATAATATAGTTAATGAATGGTTAGATTAGATGATTGAGTATTTGTGATTTATTTTTCCAGATTTTGTTTTTTTTTATATCCCACGAGATTCCATTTTAGGCCAGATATATTCCTCAGTCCATTAATGAAGGCAAGAATTTCTTTTTGTTATGGGCTTGTGGCTTGTATCAAACTTGATTTTATAAATGAGAAAAAAAATGAAAATTTCCTCAGAATGGTCAGTGATTAATACAAATAAAACTAATGAGGTCTTAACTTGTAAGCTAAATTAAAGTTCTGGGTATATTAGATCTCAGGTTTAATTCTTCCTTTTACTATATTGTAATTGTATTTTACTATCCTTTATTGCTCATACAGGCCAAAAATAAATAAATGAAAGAAGAAATATGGATTTAACTTTAAATCAATTTAGTTGGTAATTTATTAATTTCGTACCAAAAGTCTAAAAACTTAAATTCCACTTAAATTAATCTTCATGCTTCATTTTAGAAAAATAAATTTATTAGAACATAGTAATTTATCTTTATCTGTCATGAACATGAAATTCAGAATGGATCCATTTGACGTGTTGGCAATGATGAAAAACTTACTTATTGCGGAATATAATGAACTAATGAAGCATACATCTCCCTTTGTCTAAAATCTAAAAGTGTATTAAGTAAATGTCCATAGTGATACGTTATTAAGCAAATACAGTCAAGCAATTATTAATGTTCTTCTCTACAATTCTTCATTTAGTAACCTTTAACCAAAATGCAAGACAATTAACTAACGGTCTCTTAGGAAAAAGAGCCACCACCACTACATAATGGGTCTTATGCAACGCTTAAGTATGCAACATTTTTAAAAATTGTTGCATGTTTGGTAAACTCAATTTTTAGTGCAACTTTAGATAAGAAGTGTTGTATTTAGATGTCTAATGCAACAGTTTCTATAAAGGCTCCAATATTTTGAGTAAAATTTGCATAACACTTGTTCACAAACGTGCAGTAGGAAATAGAAATGCAGGATTCATTTTAAAATGTTGCAATCTAGGGCAGAAATGTAACATTATTTTATAAATGTTGCATTTATAAGTCTACTGTCATAAGTGTTGCTTTTGTGTAACTTACAAAGCAACACTTTATATTGAAGTGTTGCACTTTTAAAGATTACTACAATGTTTGAAAAAAAAAAAAAAAAAACATTGTATACAAGAAATTACAGAATGTGAATTATCACTAAAAAATATTTAATAAGCCACGTGCCTTAGATGCTCGCAAGGGTGCACAATCCAATTGAAATGTTGAATCAATAGGTTGTTCTTCTAATTATTATCAATAAACACTATATCATAAATAAAACAAACTAATTAATGAAAAAGGAATTTGAATTAAAATTAAAATTACAAATACCTGACGATCTATTATAAAATTTCCTAAAGTGCATAATGCAAATCAAATCGAAACGAAACTCAATCACATTTGGAGTAAGCGATCAACTGAAATGAAACCCTATTATTTTCGGAGTTTGTGGTCAATTGAAAGAAAGAATTTGTAGGTAATAATTGTCATAGGAGAAATTATGGATTAACATTATACAATATGCCACAACTAGGTCAATTGTATCAAAAACAATAATTTTATTGGAAAATAGAATATAGTTGAATATGAGACATTACTTAATTAGTAAAAAACCACTTTATTTGAATAGTTGTATATCATTAAATTGCCTAATCTTGATCCATGTAGTTTGTAAATCAATCATATTTACTTGTTATATGTGAAAGATGAACACTTAGAATATGGTAACCAAATAATTCAAGGTCAAATCTTTAAATGTTTCTCAGTGAGTGCAACCAAGCTATTTTTTATTACAAAATTTTTTTATCCTTCAACCTATATTTATACAACTTAGATAAAGTATAAAATATATGTCTTTTATGCCATTTTATTTACAATTACAAAATAGATAGGACAGAGAAAATAGAAAAAGGAAAATTTGATAGACACATTCCGCAATAGAGATTAGCTGGGGGAGTAGGTAGATGGTTTTGACATTGCCAAGAAAAGTGGAGGAATAGATAGAGAAACATATGTGAGAAAAAAATTAATTTGTCATAAAAAGAAAATTTTTACTATATTCAGTCTTAATATTTATAATAATTTAAATTATTCAAAAAATAGCATCCTCAAAAAATGGTTAGTGTATATAAGTGAATTAATAATGATACATATATTAGCATGCTACAACTCACAAGATAAGTGACCAACTTCCAAAAACTGTACAGTTAAGCGAGCTGAGTTTGGAGTAGTCAAGAAATAGATGACCTCATAGGAAGTTTATGTAAACATAAAGTATGCTATAAAAACTTGTAATGATATGTGATCCTAATTAGTTAGCAATTCAAAGAGAAGGTGCATATGACAACAAGAGGGCCTGATAATATCACTATTTGTGTTAGGAAAAAATTAAGTTTACTTAGAGATGGAATGAAAAATATTTCAATTTGATTGATAAAGTGTTGTATTTGAGTAATGAAAGTGTTGCATTTGCCTTAGCAAAAAAGTGCTGCATTTGCTATTTAAAATAAGTATTGCATATCTCCAAAAAAGTGTCACATTATGCTAATACAAAAGCATCTAGGGTGGTGTCAAAAGTATTGCATAGCATTAATGCAACATTTTATAGTGCTAATACAACACTTGTAGAGTGTTGGTGTAAGTTTATTTTGTTGTAGTGCACTAAAATATGAATGGAAGATCATTTTCACTTGCCTATGAGCTCCTCTATTGATCAAAATGTAGAAAAATTATAGCTTACTAATCAATAATAGGCATGTTTAAGAGTGCATTTGGTAGGGCTGAAAATCATTTTTTCAAAAAATAATTTTCTCATTTTACGGTATTTGGTAAAACAATGAGGATAAATTTGTTTTCAAGGGAAAATCATTTTCCCTAGAATGAAGGAAAATATTTTCACTTTGAATTGAGCCCAAGTTGATTTTACGTTTCTTTGGCGCTCATATGGTTTCACATTCTTTCTCTCTTCCTTGTCTATTTCCTTGACATATCGTTCGAAGATTAAGGTAGTGACATATGGTTTGAAGATTAAGGTTGTGACATATAGTTCAAAGATTAAGACTGCATATTAAAGATTGGCGAAACAGTATCATTTCGATGCTGATACTGATACTAATGCCGATGAATCTGACAACCATGATTTCATCGAAATTCAAAACGCTCTGTAATTTATCGTCAGGGTTAAGAAGATAGAGAAACTCATTATGTCTTTCCTCTTCTTTTTTTGGATTCCTCCTCGAAGGTGGGAAATCAATAAAGTGTTGCTACCATCAAATTGTTGGTAGTAAGTAAGATCAAAAAATTAAAAAATGTACATATTGTCATAACTTTGATCTGTATAAAACCACTATTGTAATATAATTCCCTAAAGAACAAAATATAAATTCACATTTTTCTAAATATCTTACTTATTTTTGTTTTTTCACTAATGTGCCTCTTTTTAGCTTCTTTGTTCATTCTTTGCTAATCAAACTCATTTTTCCGAAACTTCATTTAATTTCCCCTTTTACCAAACAACTGAAAATATGAGTTGAAAATCATTTTACATGAAAAATGGTTTTCTAAGAAAATGGTTTTCAACCCTACCAAACACACCCTAAGTTAACATAGATTTTATATCACCCCTTATAAGTCTGCGTTAGATTCTATAAGGAAAAAGAAAATGGCATAAAAGAGTAGAAAATTGCTACATGATGCACCCACCAAGCACACCCTAAGTTAACATAGGTTTTATATCACCCCTTATAAGTCTACGTTAGATTCTATAGGGAAAAAGAAAATGGTATAAAAGAGTAGAAAATTACTACATGATGTGCACCCAAACATACATGCTTGCTTTTTAAAAGTTTTGTCTATTAGTGTAAAGGGAAAGTAGTAACACCAAGTGAATAAATTTCTTTTCGTAGTGAGTGAAGTAGCGAGGCTGACAAGAGGTGTTGCATTTAGATGAATCGCTCTCGACATTCTGCACTCGGATAAATATCTACCCACACATTTGACTATCCACTATCCAGTGTGAGATAGTACTACTGTACTGGTTCCACACTACCCTTTTTGTTATGCGATACCTTCTGGCTTTCATCCAGTCACTGGCACCAAATCTAGAAGTAATCTCAGCAAGAGAAATAAAATGAATGGGGATTAGAAGTGGTGACACATAGTGACCAATCTGGGGGGGGGGGCCTTGCTAAAGAACAAGGGGATTTCCTTCTACCTTGTTAAATCTCATGTTCTTTTAGCTATCGAATGTCTTTAAACAAAGAAAGAGACTTTGAATAGGTTACGTGGCACATATTCATCGATTGGCTAACTCGAGTAAAACTGTGCTTCTGGATTGGAAAGTCTTTCATGCAGAAAGCCTACAATGGGATTACTTCATCGCCGACTTTGCATACTCTTATTGGAAATATATAACTTTAGGTGGTGTTATATACAATTACAACCACTAAATATATTTTACAAAATGATACCGATTGAACCACTAGACCACTACTAAAAAGCACAAAATGACGACAGAATTTGGCGATGGACTAATTCAGTGACGGAAAGAGTGACAGAAATGGCGACAGAAATATTGTAGCAGAAAAAGTTAGATTCAGTGACGGACCCGTCGCTAGAGTGAAATACTGGCGATGGAATACCTGTCGCCATCTGAATAAAAAATAAATTTTATTTCAAACTGACGACAGAAATGCCGTCGCCAGTTAGGCGACGGAATATCCGTCGCCATGTGCATTTTTCAAATAAATGGGGGTTGGCGATGGAATTTCCGTCATCTATCTATCGCCCCTCATTTAAATGAACCAAATCTAGTTCATTTGTTCATTCGACCCTGAACCGTGCACAAGAGAGAGTCGCTGTCGCAGCCATTCACCACCGTGAACGCCACCGACCGGCCATCGGCCCCCTCCCTTGCCGTTGCTACCGTCCGCCGCCTTCCCTCGCTGCCGGCTGCTGCCTGCCCCTCCCATTGCAGGTTCTTTTGACAAATTTTTAGGTAAAATTTTCAAGTATACTAGTTTTAATTTCTACAAAATTTTGTATTAAATTGTTAGAATTTCATAGTTACTTCATATTTATATTGAAATGTGGTATTCGTGTGAAGTTATTGCTCTAATTTATTTCAAGATCTTGCTCAATGTAATTTAGGGTTTAGATTTGGTAATTTGAAGTTAAAATTTGATACATTGATGGAACGAAATGCTTTAGTTCATAATTTTGTTGAAATGTGATATTTGTATGAAGTTATTACTCTAATTTGTTTCAAGAATTTGCCCAATGTAAGTTAGATTTAGGTTTCGTAATTTGAAGTAAAAATTTGATTGGTTGATGGAATGAATTAATTCATACTTTTGTTGAAATGTGATATTTGTATGAAGTTATTGCTCTAATTTGTTTCAAGATTTTGTCCAATACAATTTAGGCTTAGGTTTGGTAATTTTAAATTGAAATTTGATATGTTGGTGGAATAAAATGCTCAAATTTGAATGAATTATTAGTTTTCTTAAATTCGTAGGAATACAAGTATATTTGTAGAAGTACTTACTTGGAAAACTATTGCTTGTAACTTTACTTTTATTGTATGAATGAATTTTAAAAATATCTGTTGCCTGCCTATTATGTTGTCTAAGTAAACGGTTGATATGTGCAATAGTTATACATTTATGCTTTTATTTGTTGTCAACTATTTCAAGTATAGATTCCACTTCTCATTGAAGTAAGTCCTCTACTCAAGGTAGGGGATAAGGGCGTAGGAGCTCCGCTGTAGATTTCACTACAATGGACGTTGATCAACCTTCCCCCCAGGTACCTCACACCACAGTCTAGCCAAAAGTAACAATGGCTGCTTACATACCAGGTCTTTCAGACCAATCCCTTCCCCATTTGGAGCTTTCCATCATCAGACCTCACATATTCCCAACCAGACAATCATGTACAATCAATCTGCCTATAATATTCCTCCAAACACCCCTTTCTCAACCCTGTTCACCCTACTCCCAACCCATTGACCCTAACTCAAACTAGTCACAAGAAAACATTGCAAACAGAGAAAGTGAAGCACAATCTAGTCATGGGAGTGCTCAAATAAAGACTTGAATTGAGTCAGATGATAATGGGTAAGTCTTCAATTGTTATATGTTATGAATTTCAAGTATTTTGCTTAACAACTAATCAATTGGCTGTGTTTTTTCAATTAGGTTTCTCCCAAGTGAAGGTGTTGTTAGTAGAATTTCTCTCATATTTCAAAGCAAATATGATGAAGCGTGGCCTACTTGGGGTAAAGTGCCTAAACCTGTATAGGATTTATGGTTTGGAGAGTTTAAGGTAACAACAAGAAGCCTACTTGGCTCAATAATGCTCAATAGGAGGGACTCCAATAATACTGGGCGAACAAAGTTTATAAGAAATTACGTGAAATAGCCTAAAAGAATCGACTAGGTACTCCAAAAAGTGGTGGCCTATATCTCCATACTTGTTGCTCAATCCCTATACATGAGCATAGGAGGCGTCTGGTAACGAACTTTGCTATGTATTTCTTTAATTTTAATACTCTAGCCCACTTTAAATGTGGTTTGGCTTGTGTTTCGTATAATTCTGTTTGTCATGTACAGGGAACAATTTGGGGCGGATCCCATAAATGTTGAATTATTCAGCCGCATTCACAAACTTCATGGCAAAGAAGACGGCCCTTGGATTGACAAGAAATCACAACAAACATATTTAAGCTATTCTAAATTCTCAATTTTTATTAGTAGTTCAAACTGGACTCATACACTTTAATTTTATTAACTATAACATACATAATTTTTGCATACGTTGTGATATTGTTGGAATCCTTTGAACGCGAATTTCAAAATGCAATCAACTCTCAAGGGATCGGGGATGACACTTCTCAAGATCCATCCCAAACACTTCCAAACCCAAATGAGTTATGGTTGAAGACGTACAAGAACAAAAAAGGTGGTATGTATGGCATTGGCGATGAGACTGTCAACATTAGTCGGTCCCACTCAACGAGCCGGTACAGTTTTTATATTAAAATTTCAATGAACATGGTTATATGATAAGTTTATTTAATTGTAATACTAATGCATACTTCACATAAATGACTGTCAGCAGGTACCGATTATATGCTATAGCAATAAGAGTTGAATGATTTAATGGGTGTAGGAACCAACTTGAAGGTGAGCTAACTTCACAATCTAAAAATTACCAGTTGCTTATGGAGAAATGTAAGCAACTGAAAGAATCCAACAAAATACTCGCCCAAAATAACCAGCAACTAAGCCAACAAATGATGGGCATTAATCAGCGATTGCAAGCTTTCTTTTAGATGCAACAAGCATCTGGCTTCGGATTTCAGCCATCATTTACTTATCATTCACAATATAATGAGGGTGAGAATGAGGATGAGGATCAAGAAGATGATAATCCTTACCTTGGTGATTGAGTAGGTTGTGGTTTTACCCCAGTTGGTGGTTCTCCTCCTTGGTTCTTTATACAGTACATCTTGGTGCTTACTTCTCCTTCTTCTTGGTGCTTATTTCATTTCCCTCCTCTTGATGCTTGCTTCTCCCTCTTCTTCTAACTTAATTTCACTTTGATTAACTAGCAGCTGGTAGTTTGTTTGGGATTTGTGGTTTGTGATATATACCCTTTGCTTGGGACTTATGGTTCGTGAATTGAAAACAATTGGTTTCAAGTGTTGGATTTGTTGTTTAGTGTCATTGGAAACTATTTTGCTTTATATGTGACACTTCACATGTTTGTGGTTTGAAAATTGTTGAGAACGCTTTGAATAAAGTTATACTCGAAGCTATTGAATGTTCATGGAGTGAATACTCTTTGTAAAGTTCTTGCAGGGATTTAAATGTATGTACTAAGGGATACGATCAAAAACAAGCATTTTTATTTAAAAAAATTACAAATGTAGCGATGGACGGGCGACGGAATAAGAGATTTTCTTTTTGTTTTTTTTTACGCAGAAGTCAGTGACGAAACAGTATTCCATTGCCATTAGTGACTGAAATTCCGTCGCTAATGGCGACGGAATACTGTTCCATCGCCGACTTCTCCGCCTTTTCATTTCCTGCCAAAATTTGGTCTGTTGCTGTGTCCGTCGCTGATTCCGTCGCTATTGGTGACGGAATTCTAAAATTCCATCGTTAAAATCAAAGTTTTGTTGCTATTCTGCCCTTTTCCGTCTCAGAATCTATCGTTATATGGACTTTTTTTTTGTAGTGGACTTGAATTAAACTGATCAACTTAATTTGTACATGAAATTATCAATTAATGAGATTAGTAATAACAAATATAATAACTGAAATTAATTTGTACATCAAGCTGCGTCATGGCTTAGCCACCATTCTAAGAACGATTCCGCCGAAACTAAGGTGCAAACTTCATATGGGCGGCCATTCTCCAGGATTAACACGATGTTAACCACTCTAGGTACACTTCTAGACAGTTAACTTGGAATACTTGAATCAAGGCCTAAAAATGTTTATATTAGGGATTAACGGTTATGTGTTTAAGGCTAATTTTATTGGGCTAATTTCTTTGTGGTTTAGGCATGTAGAAGGAGGATAGTGGGATTGGTTTTTTCCTTTGTTTTAGTGTGTTAGGATGAATTTTGCTTGGCAGAAAACCTTCCCTCAATTGAGTATATATAAGCAGGAAGAGGAAAAGGTAATTCACCAATCTAGCAGTGTAGTTCAACAAGCTTTGGCATAAGACAAAAGTAGGTCACTAACATTTAACATGGAACCTAATTAGTTTATCAACTTCCAACATCACACCATACTTTGATTTTTTTTCCCCAAACAAACCCCCATAAAAATCAAAGTATGATTAGGAGATATAAACATGTTTAGGCGCAGAGAAATTAATGTGTTGATGTCAATGTCTCCCGACTTGAATTGACACCTAGTGGTACAAGGTTTAAAGACAAATATCTTACCAAGTGATAATTGTCTTGAACTTACTAGCGAGGGGTAAGTCCACCCCTGGGCACACATTAATCTCAGATATTATCATACTTCGTAGTTTGACACCTTATACTCCACTCTCGATAGTTCATAGGTGCTCTAGGAGGTAGACTCATACTGACCCTCCGATAAGAAGCGACCATACTTCTGCACCTAAGAAGGTGGATCCATCTAACATGTGCTACTTTCATGCCTCATACGTCCATTAAGAGCTAACTATTCAACCTTTCCCAACAGTGGCGAAGCAATAAAACACACATGCACTATAAGGAGGCATACCAAATTACCATGTGCTACTCTCAAAATTAAGTAATGATTTTGTTATTACCCTTTGCACTTCCCTTTCCGTGAAGTAGAGATCTATGATTGCAATTCCTTAATTGGTTTCAATCCTATCCCCCTCGGTGTATCAAAGATCGGTTTTCTACACAGGGTTTCATTAGTGGATCTACAAGATTCTCTTTGAACTTCACAAAGGCTAATGATATCACTCCATTTTCCAGTAGCTTCTTCACTAATTTGTGTCTCAATCGTATATGCCTTCGCTTTTCGTTGAAGGCCTCACTCATTGTAAATGAAATAGCTTCCATATTATCACAATGTTGTGCAATCGAAGGAGCTGGCTTCCCCCACAATGGGACGTCTGCTACTATACTTTTTAGCCATTGGCCTCATAGCTTGTCAATTCAAGAGCAATGAACTCATACTCCATAGTAGACATAGCAGTACAAGACTATTTAGTAGATTTTCAGGATATAGCACCTCCACCTAGTGTAAACACATAACCACTAGTGGAATTAATTTCATCATTGTCAGATACCTAATTGGCATCCCTATATCCTTTCAACACAGTAGGAAATTTTCCACAATGCAAACCCTAAACAATAGTACCTTTTAAATATTTAAGCAAGTGTTTTAACACATTCCAATGATTGTCACTGGGTTTATGAGTATACATACTAAGTCTAATTATAGCATATACATTTCAGGCCTTATATAATTCATTAAAACATAACATTGCCAATTATTTTTGCATATTCCATTTGGTACATAGGAACATCTTTATTTTTCACCAAATACATACTAGCATAATAAGATGTCCTAACAAGATCAATATCAAATAAATTTAAACTTTCTAAGTATTTTCTCAACATAATGAGCATGGTTACGACTAACGTCATCTTGGGTCCTCTTAATTTTTACTCCTAAGATAACATCAGCTTCACCCATATTTTTCATTTCAAATTGGGTATTTAGAAAGTTTTTAGAATCATTCATAATATCCATATTTGTGCCAAATATGAGCATGCTAGCAACGTATAAACATATAATACACAACTATCAGAAACATGTTTAGAATATACACAAGTGTCACCTTCATTGGCCTTAAAGCCATATGCGACAATTGTGCAATCAAAATTTTCATATCATGTTTGGTGGTCTGTTTTAATCCACACAAGGATTTTATCAATTTGCGCACTCTGTGTTCTTGCCCTCGTACCACAAATCCCTCATGTTGCTCCATAGAAATTTCTTCATCTAGATCCCCACTCAAAAATGTAGTTTTCACATCCATTTGATGCACAACTAAGCCATGAATAGAGATAACTACAATCAATACTCTCATGGTGGGTATTTTAGACTGGAGCATATGTATCAAAGTAATTAATTTCTTTTCTTTGATAAATCCTTTAACCACCAAGCGAGCTGTATATTTATCAATGTATCCATCAACTTGAAATTTTTTTAAATACCCAGTTACACCCCAAAGGTCTCGGGGAAGGTCAGTTAATACCCATGTATGATTACTTAATATAGAATCAAGCTCGCTATTAATAGCTTCGTTGTAGAAAACAATGCCAGTAGATTTCATGGCTTCTTCATATGTTTTGGGATCTTCTTCATTAATATATGCAGAAATAAATTCCTCATTTAACATGCAATCTTCCTCTAGAAAATGTAGTAAGAAAATCAGGATCAAAATCAATTTCTTTCCTAGTTCTTTTACTTCTTCTTAGTTCTGCACTAGATGAACATGCATGTCTCTTAGAGGATACTTCATGAGGGATGTGATGATCATGAGATGCAATTTTCATAGCAAATATATTTTCAAAGAATTCAGCATCCCTGGCTTCAACTATATTACCATGCATACACAAGTCATTTGCACATTTAGTAATAAATCGGTATGTAGCACTTTGATAAGCATATCCAATAAATAATACATCGATGTTTCTAGGACTAATTTTCTCCCTTAAATTTAGGCAATTTAATTTTAGCTAAACACCTCTAAACTTTCAAGTAATTCAGTTTAGAAGGATGCACTTTCCATAATTCATATGAGGCCTTATCGAGTTTCTTACGAGGCACAGTGTCTAATACATGATATGTAGATAAAATTGCCTTCCTCCACATACTGTCAGGAAGCCTCAAATTAATTAACATAGCATGCATCATATTTTTTAAGGTTCGATTTTTCCTTTCTGCTACACCATTTGGTTCTGGAGTATAAGGGGTATCCGTTCATGAATAATTCCTTTAACTTCATAATAATTTTTAAGACTCGTTGGATCATACTCGCCATGTCTATCACTTCTAAGCTTTTTTATTCATATTTTTAGAGATTGCGTCAAGCACAATCAAACCACTATCACAGTAGAAACCCTTTCCCACAAATTCACCATTACAGGTCATGAATAAACATTTAGAAACAAATGTTGATTTTAGACTTGCTTTTATGAGCAAGTTATTAGATATGAGGTTTCTACGTATTTCAAGCACATGTAGCACATTAGTAAGAGTACGTAGTTTCACAGAAGTAAGTTTTAAAGTAATCTTCCCTTTTCTGATGACAGATACAAATGTGGAGTTATCCATAAAAATACTTTGACCTTCATTAATTTTCTATAAGACTAAAACAACATGCAGTTAGCATATAAGTGTTTGGCAGCACCTATGTCAATGACCCATTCCACAGTGTTATCAACTAAATTGACTTCTGACACTACTGCAATAATAGTATTAGATTCAACTAAATTGACATTTCCTCATTTCTTGGATTTGCAATCAACGGCCTTGTGACCACGCCGTCCGCATTCATGGCATTTTCCCATGAATTTGTATTTTTGTATCTTTCCTTGTGCCTTGTAATCACTTCTATAATTTTTCCTTCATTTGTTTTTGAATCTATCAAAATTAGCAAATCTAGGCTTCGCGAGGTTAGCTCTAGAAGAAATTCTTTTATCTGTCAATCTATTTTCTTCCTTAATTTTTAGATGACCAATCAACCCTTCTAATGTCCCATCTTTCTTTTCATGCATAAGCTGATTTTGGTATTATTTCCAAGGTGGTGGTAATTTTTCAATCAAGGTAATAGTTAGGGTCACATCACATATTTTTAATCCTTCAGATGCAATAGTAGAACATAGATTTTCATATTGATGAATATTATCAATAATAGACTTCTCTTCCTCGAACTTGAAATTTAGCCATCTACTAATTGCATAACGTTTAGACCCAGCATCATCACCAGGATATTTTTTGTTAAGAGCATCCCAAATGTTCTTAGTGGATTCATATTTCATATAAGCAATGCATTAGAGATATGATGCAATAACATATCTTGCAAATTTTATTATCTCTATCAAATTTCAAGTTATATTCAGTTTTGGAATTTTCATCTTCAGGAATAACTTTTTCTTCCAAGACATGTGCAATTTCAATTTGCTGAAAATTTCATTCTAACAACCCCACAGTTATAATTTTTAACATCTAATGGTTCTAGCTTGGACACATCAGGAACTGTATATTTAGATGCCATAATTGTATATAATCGAAAATTGCTCTTAAATTGTTGGAAAAACACAGCTTTAGGTGGTGTTATATACAATTAGAACCAAAAAATATATTTTGAGAAATGATATCGATTAAACCACTAGACTTGAATTAAATTGGTCAACTTGATTTGTACCTGAAATTATCAAGTAACGAGATTAGTAGTAACAAAAATAATAACTAAAATTAATTTGCAGATCAAATCGTGCCGAGGTTTATCCACTGTTCCAATAACGACTTCGCTGAAATTAAGGTGCAAACTTCATACAGGCAGTCGTTGCCCATAATTGATACGGTGTTAAGCACTCCAAGTGCACTCCCAGACAGTTAACTTGTAGTGCTTGAATCAGTGCCCAAAGATATTTGTATTAGGAGTTAGAGGTTATGTGTTTAAGGTTAATTTTGTTAGGCTAATTTTTTTGTGGTTTAGGCATGTAGAAGGAGGATGGAGGGGTTGGTTTTTTTTTTTTTTTCCGTTGCTTTAGTGTGTTAAACTGAATTTTGCTTGGTCGAAAAACCTTCCCTTAACCGAGTATATATAGGCAAGAAGAGAACAAAGTTAGTTCGCCAATCTAGCAAAGTAGTTCAACAAGCTTTGACATAAGACAAAGGTAGGTTACTAACATTTGACGAGGAACCTAATTAGGTTATCAACTTCCAACAACATCACACCAATCTTTGACTTTTTTTGCGCAACTCTAATAATTAAGATCACGCTACCAAATTAAAAGTGAGGAGAGCGGCCTACAAAATTCAGCGTATGGTTAATTCATTCAAGTCTTTTTTGAAAGTGAAAAATCGAAAGGTAATGCACTGATACAAGTGAGATGCGATCTTTAATATCTTGTATCAATTATGTATAATTTGCTTAATTTTACTGACACCTATGTAGACAATTCACAATTTAAAAAAGAGCAAATAAGATATGAATGGATTAAATTCTTTACTTAGAATGCTCAAAACCGCAACAATTATGATGATTATAGTTATCATACATTCTAAGAAAATGCGATGAAGATGTACTTATTCCATGTGGGAGAAAATGACATTACTATATAAGTTAAAAGGAAGATGACATCTTGACATGCCGGCGCCACCCATACTTGAATGTGATAATAACACAGAAAAAGGAGAAAGACAACTAATTTTGACTAGAATAGTTAGACTGTGTCATAATCAGAAAAATGTGAAGCAGAAACGCCATATTTTTTTGGCGACTAAACTGACACGGATAATTCATGTCTGAGTCGACTCAAAAGGAAAAGGAATTAAAAAAACTGGAAGAGGACAAGAAACGGTCATCTTGACCGTTAGGCGCAGCCACCTCAACCTCAAGTTGTTTGATCCGCGCCCTAAATCATTCTTACCATCTTGCCTGTGCTTGTCGTTGCTTTTTTCATTGCGCATGTTTGTTGGGTGCCTTCTCCCACTTCATGAACCTCAGAACTCTGTATAAGCTTTTTTTTAAAAATAAATGTGCAGGGCAATACAAGTATTATAAATAAAATATAAAGACTATTAAAAAAATTTAACACTAAATTATACAAAAGCCAACTTCCTTTAGCATTGTTCCAAAAAACCTATTAACAATATAACAATAACGATTGAATACTCTATGTCTTCAGCATCAATTACGAGTTGTTTCTTGATGATAAACTGTAGATTATCCAACCTAGAACCTGAGCCTTTTTTTTTTTTTCCCTAAGTTAAGTCTGATAGTCATTATTATGTTGATAAGTTTGGCTTCCTTCTCTCTCTCTCTCTTTTTTTTGGGGGGGGGGGAATCATGCATCAAATATCTAATTTTGGTGTTTGATAAAAAAATTGGATTAGTCATTCTGATATTAAAGTTTTGTCAAACATCTTTTCTATCAATAACTAATCTGCTTTGTTCTCCTTTTTAAAAAAATTAGTTAATACAAATACCTAAAAAATAACTAATACAATCAATCCACAATTTATCATTAATGTCACGAACTTGAACAAATGCTTAATGTAGATAAAACAACAATGTTGTAGAGAACTCATAAGAAATTGTAGAAAGCTAATTATCCTCATTGTCTAACATAGACATACAATATAGATTATTTTATCAAGCGCAGTGCTCATAACTTAGTTATAATTAAAAATCTAGGCACTTAATTTACTCTAAGAAGTTTAATACTCAACGGGCATTGATCACAATATATATTAAGATTAAGGAATGATATTTAGTACATATTACTGTGAAGCTTCAAATTTTACTTTGTTATTCTTTTCTTATAACATGTAGGTTAAATAGAAAAAAGGGACCAATAAAACTTTTGAGGAGTGTCTTGCATGATCTTTGGATCAATGGCAGATTCAGAATTTTTGTACATAAGAATATAGATGTTTCTCCTTTTAACTTTCCCTGAAATGTATATACGTATGAACGTGAGCATCCCCTTTGTAAATTTTATGAATTTTTATATAAAAATTCATAATTTCTCGAATAGGTGCCGGGTGCATAAAATACCCATTGCCATAGGATAGACATAGCCACTACTTACAATGGATGTGTTCGGTAATAGATGTTGAAGCAGATGTTACAGACTTCTAATTATCAAAATGTTATGAGCCGTACGCTACTTAAAAGTATTCGGTAAAGTAATAGATGAAATAGTGATTAGAGGTTTATGTAGTGTTTTTCAAAAGCTAATGAATGTAACTTTTAATAATCTTCATCCAGTAGTTGCATTGCAAATTACAAAAATTCTTCTTTTCATTTACTAAAAGTTTTATTTATTTTGTCCCTTTTAGTCATTTTACAAAAATCTACTACTTCAATAGTTACGTTTACCAAATGTATTTATTTTAAATCACTAGTTAAACAACTAACCTAGTGATCACACTTAATCATTAGTAAAATCGCTAATAGTTAGTAAAACAATTAACCATTACTAAAATAACTAATTTTATCAAACACACCCGATGTAAGAATTTGATGGCTTTTTCAAGTTTGAACTATGAGCATCAATATGTAATTAGGACTCAAATTGGAATACAAGCTGGCCCACTACTGGAATCCACTTCCCCTCTACATCACTATTTTATTTCATTTTATTTTATTTTTTAATCAGTGGGTAATACATGTAATGTAAGCATACAATCATACCTTAAGTAGGGTAAATGTTTCTCCTAGAAGCTAGCTAGTTGATGTGATTCCTGAACTAGCTGTATAGCAACTTTGCATATTCTTATAACACTAAATCTTTGATATGATTGTTTACGGGTTGTAAAAAGTGGTTTGGCTTGAGTTGCTAATAGTGGCTGTCCTCGTAATGCTCGGATAATTTCTGTTCGAGCAGTCCATATGGGCACCATTGTCCAACCATGTTCCTGAGCCATCTTCATAGCTTGTTCAATGGCCAAAAATTTTGTGATAAGGGCATTTTCAGCTACTATTGTTTGGGATATAGCAACTATTAGAAGCAGCTGGTTGTAGGCAACCACTCTGAACCCTCCTTTACGTCCTCCCACTACCAAAAAAATAGCCAGTAGTGACATAAACTCTTCAATGTTTGACTCAAACGTCACAGAGCAATATTTGTAAATTAATTTCTAAGGAGTTTAAAGCTGTTGCTGTGAAACAACATTACTTGAAAATGTCACAAGACACATGGGGCCCTTAAATAGGTTTGTCAGATGATATTAAGAAGTTATTTTGGGAGGATTTGGATATAGTCATCCAGGATGCTCCTCGGAGCGAGAAACTTTTCATAGGAGGCGACTTTAATAGTCATATTGGTGTGGACTCAGACGGGTATGATACGGCCCATGGGGGTTTTGGTTTTGGGGTGAGAAACAATGGAGATGTTTCTGTACTGGACTTTGCGATGACCTATGAATTGTTGGTGGTCAACTCCTATTTCAAGAAGAAGGAGAATCACTTAGTGACCTTTAAGAGTGGCTCCTTAAAGACCTAAATTGATTACTTCCTAATGAGAGTAGATAGTCGGAGGTCTTGTAAGAATTGTAAGGTGACTCCTAATGAGTATCTAGGGACTCAGCATAGGTTGTTAGTGTTGTCAAATGTTCAAAGTGGAAGAAGAGGAGAGTTGGGGGCCCTGGAGTTAAGTGGTGGACCCTCACGAAGGAGAACGCCGGGTTATTATCAGAGAGGATTACTAAAGAAGGAGCTTGGAGGCGGGTAGAGGATGTAGATACAATGTGGGAGGCAATGGCAGATTGTATTCGAAGGTCGGCTAAGGAAATCCTAGGTACTTTTAGAAAAGGTAGTAACAAAATGAAGGATGCCTGGTGATGGAACGAGGAGGTAAAGGAGAAAGTCAAGGAGAAAAAAGAGGCTTACGCTGATTTTATGAACAGTGGAGCAGATGAAGAGAGAGAGATTAAGAGAGTTAGATATAAAGCAGCTAAGAAGGTAGCCAAGATAGCTGTAGCGGTAGCTAAGAGCAAGGCTTTTGGTAGGTTATATTATAAATTGGAGACTAAGGAAGGGGAGAAGAAAGTCTTTAAACTGGCGAGAGCTAGGGAAAGAAAAGCAAGAGACTTAGGTGTTGTGAGATGCATCAAGGATGAAAATGGCAAGGTGTTGTCTGAGGATGCAGAAATCAAGGAGATAGCAAAGGTACTTTTCCAAACTCCTTAATGGGGAAGTGTTGGAAGAGTCCCGTCGTAGGGACAGAGAGTGTAGTAAGAGGCGACCTGATCCGCAAATAGGTGGTCATATCACCAAGAGCGAGATTAAAGAGGCCTTAAAGAAGATGACCAATGGGAAGGCAGAGAGTCCAGATCAGATACCGATGGAAGTATGAAAGTGTTTGGATGAAGAAGGATTAGAGTGGCTAACGGTGCTTTTCAATGTTATTTTTAGGACCGCTAAGATGTCCAGAGAATGGAGGTCTTGTACAGTCATCCCTCTGTACAAGAACAAAGGTGATATTCAAGATTGTAATAATTTTAGGGGTATAAAGTTGCTCAACCACACTATGAAGTTATGGGAGTGGGTGATTGAGAGAAGGTTGAAGAAGGATGTTTCGATTTCGGAGAATTCATTTGGTTTTATACCAGGCAGGTCGACCATAGAGGCGATTTACCTCCTTAGAAGGCTCATGAGTTTGTATAGAGATAGAAAGGTGGATCTTTATATGGTGTTCATTGACCTGAAAAAAGCATATGATAGAGTTTCACATGAGGTGTTATGAAGATGCTTGGAAAAGAAAGGAGTGTCAGCCTTGTATATTTGAGTTATTAAGAATATGTACGAGGAAGGTTGAACGAGTGTTAGGACGGCAGGAGGGGTCACCAATGCCTTCGTCGTTGGTATGAGCCTGCATCAGGGTTCCGCCTTAAGCCCTTTTCTTTTCACTCTAGTTATAGATGAACTTATAAGAGGGATTCAAGATGCGTTACCATGGTATATACTATTTACCGATGACATTGCTCTTATTGATGAGATCAGACAGGGAGTTAATGACAAGTTGGAGCAATGAAGGCAAACGCTGGAAGCTAGAGGTTTTAGAGTAAGTAGATCGAAAACGAAATACCTTCATTGCTATTTCAGTGGAATGGTAGATGCGGGGGGACAAGTCACCCTGGATGGGAGGTCAATTCCTAAGATCGATAAGTTTAAGTATCTAAGCTCGATCATTCAGCAGAATGGAGATATTGACGAAGATATTAACTAGTGAATAAAAGTGGGCTGACAAAAATGGAAGTATACCTCAAGTGTGCTGTGTGATAAGAGAGTGCCCATAGGATTGAAAGGCAAAATCTATCGTATGGTAGTTAGACCGGCTATTTTCTATAGATCGGAATATTGGTCTCCAAAAAAGACGCAGGTTCAAAGGTTGATGGTGGCAGAGATGAGGATGATTAGGTGGGTATGTGGTTTTACGAGAATAGACATAATTAGGAATGGAGTAATCAGGGACTTAGCTAAAGTAGCTCCCATCGAAGATAAGATGAGAAAAACAAGACTCTGATAGTTTGACCATGTGAAAAGGAGAAGCGTGGACGCTCCAGTGAGGAGATGTGAGATGATCAATATCCGCGAAGGTAAAAGAGGGAGGGGTCAACCAAAGAAGAGTCTAAACGAGGTGATTAGAGAGGACTTGAAAGTTATAGGGGTGATGGAGGACCTGGCTCAGGATAGGAGCCTGTGGCGGGATAGGATTAAGATCTTAGATCGCAGAGAGTCAACTCCGTGGTTGTCTTTTGGTTGCAGTCGCTTAGTACTGGTAGTAGTTTTTTTCCGTATGTCGTGATCATATGTAGGTAGTACTTTCTTCCGGGAAAGGATATTGTTTGCTTACCTCTGATTGTTAAGGTATATTACCTTCCTCTGGTATATTGTTCTTGCGTTCATAGCTTCAACAACTTATCATTTTAATTTATCTTAGTCATTCCCTGCTATGTGACCTTAATTTTCCCCATTAAATGTTTTCATAAAAGCTTTCTTCTATAAAATATTTTCACAAAATTCGTTTTTGTGGGTCTCTTGGAATCAGCCTCTCTACGGGTAGTAATGCTGGTAGAGGTAAGGTTGCCTATAGCTAGATCTCCCCAGACCCCGCGAAAGCAGGACCACACTGAAAGGTGGTGTTGTTGTTGTACACGCGGGGCCCATGAAATTTCAACACGCCGCTCAATCATTCCGGTCAAATTTTAGTTTTAATTTAAATAGATAAATTGTGAGTGAAACATGTTATCATAAATCAGTCCAAAAAACATTAAAAAAATATTTAGAGGGCCCCATCGACTCTCTCTCCCCATCTCACTTAAACTTAGAAAAAAAAAAAAAACCCCTTCGTGCCAGTTCTACCTCGCGTGAACCCAGACAAAAGCAAAGCAAAACACCTCTGCCCCTTCTTCAATTCTCTTTGCTCCTTCTACCCTCTCTCTCTGTGTCTCACTGCCCCATCTTCATGGGCTGAATTTGCTGCTCCTTCTTCGTCCCTCTGCGTTTTCTTCCCACTCCCTGACTTTTCATCCCACAAAATTTTGCAATTTATGGGCAGAATTTGTCGCAGAATGTTGGAGGATCTGTGGGCCAAATTTTGTTCAAAATTTCAGAGGTTAGGGCGCAGATTTTGAAGACGAATCACCCTAACTCAAATCGATGTGGTGGGCAAGTGAAATCCTTTTTCAAGAATTGGTGTGACACTGTTCGTCTCTCCCCCCTTTTCAGCGCTTGGGTCAACATAGGTAAAACTGTAGATCTCAAATTACAGTTTTTCCTTGCATCCAGTAGCTTGATTTGGTGTTATTGTGGATAATTTTGATGAAATATTACTCATTACATGACTTATAAGTAGAATGTGATATGTCCATTGTCAATTTCTTATGAGCACAAAGATACTAGGTTGAATGCTTAATGGTCTGACAAGTATGTTGCTTTAAAATTGAACTATGACAAGTTTGGTTTTATACAGTGTAGCTCCATACACTTTTGCTCATGAAAGATTCCCCCATTTTTCTATTTTGTTTAACTCGATCAATTGACCCTATGCTGTGTGACTTAGTTTTAGTGATGAGTTTTATTGTTGGTCTATTTTTTTGCTCTTTTCAAAATTGGTGAATATCTAAAGCTGTGATTTTCCTTCATTAACTGTGTATTTGATAAACTATCTTATGGGAGTTCCATCCGAATTTCCGTTATCATCAAGACATTGAAACAGACGGAGTGCTTGTAAAAATTTATGTTTTGTAACTAAGAAATATTGTCTGCTATTCTCAATCTGTTAGTGTCAGACTACATGTGTTTTTTTTTTTTTCCTAGACATTGCCCTGGTGTGGAGCTATTCTGAGTGTGGAGCGGTTACTATAGAGCAACCGGAAGATTCAATCATATATTTTTCATGCTGTTACTATCAAAATTATTTAGGGGAATTGTATGTGGTTTTAGCCATATTACCTGTTATTCTCTCCACTTCTCTATTTTTTTTCCTGACTCCCTGTTTTGTTTAGCTACTTTTTCTATTCCCTTCCATGCAATATAACTGATATAGCTGATGCGATTAGTGTTAGCTATTGCTTATCATGGAGGAGATGATCAACAATGTACAATTCCCTTTTTGTCCAACACATACTGCGTGATAAATTTGATTAGATTTTGAAAAGATGGGTTATTTTTGGAAAATGGTAGAAAGTTTTAGCAGCAATGCATGATAGAGGCAGAGTTGTAGCAGTAAATTATGTTGGCCCGATTTGTCTAGTTAAATTACCTTAGAGGGGGATGAATATGGTGGTGATCAAAGTCACAAAATAATCAAACAGAAATGCTGAAAGTAAATGTGGACAAAACACTCTATTTATAGAGGTTCGATCATGCCTAATCCTCTACCCACAGGGGCCTCTCACCGATGGGATTTTGAACCTCTTTATTTTATTAGGTCAGTCGATTACATACGATTCACTAATCATACAACCTATGAGTTAACCCTACAACTATAGGTATCCCAACGTACACGTTACTCTCCAACCGTACTTGGGTAGTCCACCCTTCGACTAATCAACCCAACCCAATACAAAGAAATATAACAAAATACACTTTATAATAAAAAGTAAATGAACACAATAGATCTCTCAACTCTCTTGTGTCGCTTTCATCCGCAAGGACCTCCCCTTTTTATAGCCAATAGAATTGAAGTAGAAGTTACATTAAAAAAGGGAAAGAAAATCTTCAGCTGATCTTCAAGCCCTTGGAGTCCAGCTTCAAGGCCTTGAATTGCAGCTAATTTTCAGCAACAATAGCTCTCAAAATCTTCAACGGCTAATTGCTTATTCTTCAATGGTTAATTGCTGAGTTTTCAGTGACGGAAACAGTGACGGCCTGGGCATCCAATGGAGTGGAGCAGAGTTTTCAGTAGAAATTCAAATTTCCGACAGTATTTCTGCCGGAAACAGTTTTCGTCGGAAATTCTGACAGAATTCCATCGGAATCCGATGGTATTTCCGCTAAAAATTCCAGGTGTGTTTTCCAAAAAATTCCAGACCTGGTTTTTTATGTTTTGGGTGGGCATGCGTTACCTTCATTTGAGCCGCGAAGAGAGAGAAACAGAGCTGCGAAGTGAGAGAGAGGGAGTAAGGAAGAAGAGAAAGAGGAAGATTCATTGCTTTCGATGGCCTATGACTGGGAAAAAGAGTTGCTGTTGTTTATAATTCAAAGGTAAATCATTTATTTTTAGTTAATTTATTTTTTGAAATTGAAATATTTAAGTTAATTGGCGTTTTTTTATGGTGATTGATTTGTTATGAATGGGTTGAAGAGTTGCTGCCGTCGTCACTGGCGCCGCCCGTTCCTCCGCTGCCACCGCCAGTTCCGCCGGTAGTCCGATATTTTTTTGGATATTTAAAGATTAGTGGAATTGTTGTGTTTTGAAATTATATTAATTTGGTACGTGTTGTTAAATTTTGTGAAATTCGTATAGTTTATTTAATTTATTTTGTTTCGCAAAATATGGATGTGGAAAATATGGATGTGAATTATGTTAATTTTTTATTTGATTTATGAAGTATATTTATTTGCATAAGTGGAATAAAATATATTAAGTATGTATATTTATAAAAATTGCATAATTATTACAAAATATTGAAGTATATTGAGCATGTATAAGGTGTTTTGTTTTGGTAAATAATTTAAGTTTGTTAAGTATATTTATTTTTTGTTCGATTTGTAGTATATATTAATTTTTTGTAAGTATGTGAAGTATTTGTTTTTTTGAGGTATGTTTAATTTTTTGTATGATTTGTTTGATATGTTAAGAATTTTTATTTTATTTTTATGTTAATAGTATTTTGTTATTTTTTTTGGGTTTGTTTATTTGGATGGAGTATGAAATAAATAGTTTAATTTGTGTTTGATTGTTAGTTAGGTTTATTTTGATAAATAAAATAGTTTTGTTAAATTTATTTTTTTGTTGCATATATGTTCAATTACATTGTTCTATTTCAGGTTTTTGTGAAAATTTATTTTCAAAATAGGGAATATAAAATTTGAACTAAATATAAATGTAATTTTTTTATTAGTATCATTAGTGAATATAAAATTTATAGTAAATAATTTAATCTTTAATTTAATTTGTAATGTATGTTGATTTGGATAAATGAAATAGTTGTAAGTAGGTAAGCATGTATAATATGTTTTGTTTTGGTAAATGATTTAAGTATGTTAAGTATGTTTATTTTTTATTCGATTTGTTGTGTATATTAATTTTTGGCAAGTATGTGAAGTATATCTTTTTTGAGGTATGGTTAATTTTTTGCATGATTTGTTTGATTTGTTAAGTATTTTTATTTATTTTTGGTTAATAGTATCTTTTTGGGTTTGTTTATTTGGATGAAGTGTGAAATAAATAGTTTAATTTGTGTTTGATGCTTAATTAGGTTTATTATGATAAATAAAATAGTCATGTTAGATTTATTTTTTGGTAGCAGATATGTTTAATTACATTGCTGTATTTTAGGTTTTTGTGAAAATTTATTATCGGAATATGGGAATATAAAATGTGAACTAAATATGAATGTAATTTTTTTAATTGGTGTCATTAGTGAATGTAAAATTTATGATAAATGGTGTTAGTTATGACTTATTTGTTATGTATTTTAGATGGGCAAAAAAAGAAATAATGTTCAACTATTCCAAAAAAATCGCAATTGTTCATGTTCCTGTCACAAGTTCAGTGTTGTTCTTTGTTGATTGAAACATTTTTTTTTTAATTATCTTTACGTATAATTATTTATGTGCTTTAACATTGTGGTAATATACGTACATAAGTTCATTATTGTCTTTTAAATATTGAATTGTATGATGTATTACAATAATTCATTGGTCGTTGGTTAAATTAATTTCTAAAAGATATTTATTGAAATTAATTGTAGTATGTATAACAATTAAAGCAATCAGATTAGCGACATATGGATGGGCCGTTGCATTGTCAATGGATGTATAAGAGGAGAAATCCTGATGGACATGGACTTAAAAATGAGTTGTTAATGGAAGTAAATATGTTTGATAAATTTACACGAAATCAGGAGAAGTATAGAATTAATGGAGTTTATAAATGTCCATATGTGAAGTGCAAGAATATGCAATATTTTATACCTGACGTTGCAAAGTCTCATTTGTATAGAAAGGGATTTTTGAAGAATTATTGACATTGCACAAGTTATGGGGGAAGATAATTCGGAAGTATGGGGTGCAAATAGTTTATAATCTATGAATTATGATTGCGACCACAATGATCATAATCATATGGAGAACATGATTCATACGGCCTTCGAAGTTAATGAAATGAACATGAGTTGTGCTCATGACGTAAATTCTGAGACATTTTACACTATATTTGAATCTGCCCAAAGACCCTTTTATGAAGGGTGTAACATAACTGAACTAGAAATGCCTGTGAGGCTACTTAGTATTAAGTTAGACCACAACATATCTCAACGTTGTTTCAATGAAGTTGTTGGTCTGATGAAAGATACATGCCCTCCTGAAAGTCGCATTCTAAAAAATTATAATCAGCAACTGAGAAAAGTGGGAGATTTAACCATGGATGCTCAGGAAATTGATTGTTGTCCAAATGGTTGTATGATTTATTATAAACATGATGAGGGTATGTCTGCATGCAAATTTTGTGGATATGCAAGACGATTACCAAAGAACTCCAACCAATGAGGTCATAAGAAGGTTTCATGTGCTAAAATATACAACCTATATTTAATCCCAAGATTGCAAAAATTGTATGTCTCAAAAAGTACTGTCGTCGACATGAGCTGGCACCATGAGCACCGCCAAGAATCGGGCCTAATCTGACATCCGTCAGATGGGCAAGCGTGGAAGTATTTTGACCAAAAGTATCCAAATTTTGCAGCAGAGCCTTAGAATGTAAGGTTAGGTCTATAAGCTGATGGTTTCACTCCATTTTCGCTATCTAGAAGATCGTATTCTATATGGCCAATTGTTGTTATACTTTATAACCTGCCCCCAGATATGTGTATGACCACTTCATATATGTTTTTAAGTTGTATTATTCCGGGTCCAACAAATCCGAAGAACAGAATTGATGCGTACTTATAACCCTTAATTGATGAGTTAAAAATGCTATGAGACGTTGGCGTGGATACATTTGATATTTCATGTGGGAAAATTTTTAGATTACATGTTGCATTAATGTGGACAATCAATGATTTTCCCACCTATAGTATGTCGTCTGATTAGAGTAGTCATGGATTGTTAGCATGTCCGGTTTGTATGCATCAAAATTGTGCGTTCCAGTTACAGCATGGACGAAAGCCATCTTGGTTCGATTGCAATCATCAGTTCTTGCCTCAGAATCATTGTTTTAGACCTAATAAAGTTGCTTTTCATAAAGGGAAGAGCATACGCACTGGCCCTCCCCGAATGCTTTCTGGTGAAATATTGTCTGATGTAGCATCTAAATTGCCTAAAGTGACTGCAGAGGTAGAATTTCAAATTCTCATGTTAGATTTGAGAGTACACAAACACAAGAGGGGGGTGAATTATGTTGGCAAATTTTCACAGTTTCTGGGAACAAGCTTGGAACTTGTTTGGACCGACTATTTGTAAAGTGCTCAGAAAGTGTAGAGCAGCGGAAATAAGTGGAAAAGTGAGAACACAAGATTTTTACGTGGAAACACCTCGAGCCCAACCGAGGCGCCACGACCTACCCCAGTAGGATTTTTCACACACTTCCACTGAACGGGCTAAACACATTACAAAGGTAACCTTCTCTATTACAATTGCAACACACGTAACTGTCTACCCTTAGACTAGTTACACACTACGTCCTAGTCTCCCAGACTTGGACACACTCACGTAATCGTCTCCCCAAGATGAATAACACACGTCCAAAGCCTCCCTAGGCTTGGACACACTCAACTCTCACTTTGATGAAAGAAGAGAATAAAAATACCTTACTTTTGTGCTTCTAACTAAGCGAATGTAAGGTACAATTTTTGCTCCTAGTATGCCAAGGAAGATGACTCAATATTCACACACACTTTGAAGGTTTTTCTGAAAATATGATTTGCAAGTTAAATCCCTAGAAAAACCGTGTAAAAACTTTCTCAAAAATATTTATGAAATCGTGTACAAAGCCGTGTGTGTGTGTCTCAATGTGGAGGTGGAGAAGCTTCTTAAATAGTAGAGGGCAACAAGATCTTTTGTGTGCTTGAGCCACAAGTATAAGATCTTTTTGCTCCTAAAAAGATTATGGAAAGTGACTAATATTTTCAGTAGCCAAATCCTGAAATTTCCTATCTTCTTATTCATATTCCAAAAATAAGAGTTTGATTTATTTTGTAAAAGATTTCCCTTAAAAAGCTAGACTCAAAATCTCCATAATATATTTTCAAAGCCAAAGATTAACTTATCCTGGGTTTAATGATACCAGAAAATTTATCTCAAATAATTTCAAAAACGTCAGCCCAAGATTTGGAAAAAACTGTGAAAAATCGTTTTGGCTTGAAAACAGTCTTAACCCTGATCCCAGAACTGATCTGAGACAGTGTTCTTAAAAATCATTCAAAGTAATGTTAAATCGAGTTCTTCCAAGTGGCATATTAACAAGAATCTATGAAAATAAAACCTATGATAGACCAAGACTCTTGTTGAATCAACCGGACAGCATCTATAGGATCTTGACTTGTTACTTCAATGTTGTGGTGTTTACTCAGAACTGTTTCCTGAGCTGTTCCTGGAGTTTTTCATGTCTCTGATGCGCTTTGAGTTCTTTGCCATTCAGCTGTTCTGAGGAACTGTTCTTAAGACCTGTTACTATGATGTTACTCAGAACTGTTTCCTGAGCTGTTTCTGAAGTTCTCCATGTCTTTGATATGCTTTAAGTTCTTTGCCATTCAGCTGTTCTGAGGACCTGTTCTTAAGACCTGTTCTCAACCATGGTTAATCAAGCAATTTCAAAGTTTTTCAAACAGTATTTGGAACCTGTTCGATCAACACACTCAAGTGTATATTCCATTTGTGTTTGTTTTACATTACATAATGATGGGATCAACAATTTTTCAACAATTTCCCCCTTTTTGATGATGACAAACCAAATGACCATATTGACATAAAAGGCAAAAGCAAGTTTCAAGATAAAACGATCATGGTCATGCCCATCTTGCCCCTTTTTGTTTTGAGAAGTCAACTGAAGTTAGGTCAAACTGAAACGATCATGGTCATGCCCATCTTCCCCCTTTTGACATCATCGAAAAAGGGTGGTCAGGTCAAACAAGAGATGTAGGATGTTTGCAGTCACCACCTCTTGGGTAATGGAGGAAAAACAACCTACGTTACACTCAAGTATATGGTACGATAATGATATTGGCCATCCGAGTCACGCATAAACAAAGAACAACAAGAAGACAAGCATGGCACACATTACAGTAGAGCCAACCAAGATTAGCAAAAACCATTGTCAGGCACAAAGCACAACCAGATAACTAGAAACAGTTGTTGAGAACAGGGTGGAAAATAAAGAAAGGCAGAACAGGGAAGGATCAGGGGGTTGAGCTGATTTAGGGTGGAGGAGAAGAGAGTTTGGCTGTGAGGGCGGAGAAAATTGACATCAGATCCTCATGGCGCTTGGCATTGAGAGCCTTCTCCTCGACAAGTGCAACTTTAACCTCAGTGAGCTCGGTCTTCAACCGGTTTTGGTCCAGAAGCAAGGCATCAACAGAAGGCTCACTAGAGGAAGGACCAGAAACAGGGGTGAAGGGTGTTTGAGGCCCCTGTTTAGAACTAGCAGTCTCACCCTTTGTAAGCTTGAACCCACAACTGATCAGGGTGCTGCTTCCTATCTCATTTGTCACTTGGACCCCTACCTTCTTCTGCAAAGAAACCCCAAAGTGCTCAAAGACTGAAGTCAGAAGAAATCCATACCCTAGGTCATGTTCTCTAGCCGTGTTTGCAATGCGAAAGATATGACTGATCATGATGGCTGGTAGGTTGATCTGCTCTCCCCGATCCAGGAGATCAGTAAAGCATTGATCCATTGCATCTGCAAGGTTACGCCCTTGGCCCCGGGGGATGATGTTTTTGATTATAAACCAGAAGAGCAACCAGTGACAAGGTGTCATCTCCCCTTCCTTGACTGACCTGGGTGTTTTCAACCCTGGTTGTTGACTAAACCTTTGAGTCAATTGGAGCAATCTTTCAGCTCCGAGTACTGTCTTGTTTTCCCTTATATACACCCCAAAGCCCTCAGCAGGAACTCCAAGAATTTCTCCTAATTCCTTAGCATTGAACCGTATCCCCTTCCCATTGACCATACTTGTCACCACTCCGTTGGTGACATTACAGTTGGCATAGAATTCAGCTAAATCAGGTACTAAACACCCTCTCTGGGTGTTTGCAAAGGGGTCGAGCCAACCTTGGGCTGTAAGCTTATCCAGGAACATCTCCAGGCCCTGTTCCTGAAAATAAGCAACTTTGATAATTTTGCCCCGTACCACACTTTTTTGGAGAAAATGAGCTACTCGGTCTACTGTGGGCATGGTAGTTTTGGCTTTCTTGGATTTCGGTTCATCAGGCTTGGCTTTTATGGGCACCTCCTAATTAGAAGCAGCCTTTTTCTTTGATGAGACTCTTTTGGAGGAAGGCTTCACCGATGGAGCAGAGGCAGGCACCCGTTTGGAAGTGTTCTCCTCGGTTTCTAATTCTTCAGGCACCTGTTCTGACACTTGTTCTGAAACAGCTTTCCTTTTGGTTTGGGTGTTTTGGGTTTTTGTTAATGGAGACTAGGTAGATTCTTTGGTAGGTTTGGCAGAGGCTTTTGCAATAGAAGGTTCAGGTACTTGTTTTGGCTGAGAAGAACCAGAGAGTGAACCAGAACTGCGGGTTCGAGGTCTATAAACAGGTGTGGGAATAGGTTTTGAAGTGGTGGTTTTAAACCGACGTCTAGGCCCCCATTCAGCCGGTTTACTTTTCTGGAAGGGCTGAGGGGAAGGGCTGAGGTTGGAGGACCTCTATGGTTGACTCAGACCCATCATTGTTAGTCTCCTCAAGGTCTTCCACTCGATCCAAATTTATGATGGGGTCATCCATTATGTCAAAGAAAACCGGGGCAGACCTTGTTCGGGCTTTCCCTAGTTCAAGAACAGGTTCAGACCCTGTTCGTGCCGCGTCCACTTCAGGAACATCATCAGACTCAGCCAGACCCTCATTGATTTCAAAGACATCCTTAGACCCAGTCGGTTTTACATTGGGGTCAAGCAACACCAAGTCCCATCCAAATACCGGTGGAACATCGTTCAATTTCATCCCCATCGTTCGCAAGTCCAAACACTTCAAAAAGCCAAAGATTGTAGAGTAAATGGACAAAGGGGGTAGAGAATTGAACCCCATACCTCTGATTTGTACTGGTGCTGCAGCCGCCGACAAGGGCAGAGAGGCGGGCGTTGGCGGAGACGCCATGCGCGCGCGCTTTGAGACTGGAGCCTGAGAGGTGGTGGTGCTGCGTTTCTCAAAGGCGAAGGAACTACTGTCGGAGGTCGCCATTGATGGTGGAGAGAAGCTTGGGTTTTGAGAGATTAGGGTTTTGGTGAGAGAGAGATTTTCAGTGGCTAATGAGTGAAGTGAGCGGGCAAGGGAGCTAAAGGGTCGACTGGCTTTCAACCGAAAAAGAGGAGTATTAAGTCTCCCAGCCACTCATGCTTCAAGAAAAATTCTCAACAACAGAATTAACTACCTGATTCGCACAAAGTGATAAACAGTGGCCATACCTGTTCTTGGTGCTTGTTTCTGCGGTCAGTTGTTCGGTAACATAGGACAATAAGGGTAATATTATCAGACCTAAACGAGTGTCAACAAGCTGTATTCCACACATGTGCTAAATATAGCACCAAGTTTGACTGCAATCAATAATTTTAAGAAGCTTGACCTGACAAGTCCTTTAACTAGACAAGCATTGGGGGTTAATTAAGCATGCTCAAGTCGTTTTAATCAACCCTAACTCAAGTCTGTTCTTCCTAAACTGTTCTCTATTTAGTGCCTTGGTAAAAATATCAGCAATTTGCTCATTGGTGGCGCAAAAATTCATTGAAATCAAGCCTTTTTCAACATTGTCTCTCAAAAAGTGATGACAAATGTCAATATGTTTAGTCCTTTTATGTTGACAAGGGTTTTTAGAAATATTAATTGCACTTGTATTATCACAAAATATGAGAATGCATCCCGTGTCAACATAAAAATCTTTGAGTTGTTGCCTTATCCATAATAGTTGAGCACAACAAGAAGCAGCTGCAACATATTCAACTTCTGCTGTGGACATGACAACTGAGTGTTGTTTCTTGGTTGCCCAAGATACCAAACAGGGTCCAAGGAAGTGAGCCATACCTGAGGTGCTTTTTCTATCAACTAAGAAACCTGCATAGTCAGCATCAGCATATCCAACAAGGTCAAAGTTGCATCCTCTAGGATACCATAAAGCCAAATCAGGTGTATGTTTTAGATATCTAAGAATCCGTTTAACAGCCTTTAAATGTGATTCTTTAGGCTTAGACTGAAAACGGGCACACAAACCCACACTGAAAACAATATCAGGTCTACTAGCAGTTAGGTAAAGAAGCGACCCTATCATGCTCCTATAGAATTTCTCCTTAATTGAGGGACTCCCATCATCCATTACCAATCTGGTTGAAGGAGAGATGGGAGTATCAATGGGCTTGGCTGATTCCATTCCAAACCGCTTAAGTAATTCCTTGACATATTTTTGTTGATGGATCATGGTGCCGTTTGAAGTTTGCTTGACTTACAAGCCTAAGAAAAAATTAAGCTCACCCATCATGCTCATTTCAAACTCACTCCTCATCATTTTTGAAAACTCTTCACATAAATCATTGTGTGTTGCACCAAATATGATGTCATCGACATATACTTGGACAATCAACAAATGTTCCCCCTTAGATTTTAGAAACAGGGTATTATCAACCTTGCCTCTTCTAAAATCATTTTCCAATAAAAAATTTGACAAACGTTCATACCAAGCTCTAGGAGCTTGTTTTAGACCATAAAACGCTTTATCAAGTTTAAAAACATGTTTGGGAAATTCTTTACTTTCAAAACCAGCACATAGACCTCCTCTTTAAGGTATCCATTAAGGAATGCACTTTTGACATCCATCTGATATAATTTGATCTCCATGTGGGCTGCAAAAGCTATCAAGATTCGAATGGCCTCAATCCTTGCAACAGGTGCAAAGGTTTCTTCATAATCAATGCCCTCTTCTTGGTTGTACCCTTGAACCACCAGCCGGGCCTTGTTTCTGGTGACTATTCCGAACTCATCAAGCTTGTTTCGGAGCACCCACTTGGTGCCAATGATTGATCTGTCTTCCGGCTGAGGTACAAGATGCCACACCTTGTTCCTTTCAAACTGATAAAGCTCCTCTTGCATTGCTATAACCCAATCTGAATCTACAAGAGTTTCATTAACATTTTTTGGCTCAATATTAGAGAGAAAAGTATAAAAAGCACAGAAATTTTTAAGCTTGGATCTTGTTTGCACTCCTGTGTTTATGTCAGACAAGATTTGATCAAGGGGGTGCGGACTTTGGTGCTTCCATGGTCGTGGAGTAAGAGAGTCCACAGACACGCTTTCTACTCTTCCTGGAATACTCGGTGGAACAGGTTCTGGAACTTTTTCCGAGCCTGTTCTGGAGCCTGTTTCTGAGCCAGTTCTGAAAGAATTGGGCTGGTTTTGTTTCAAACTGGGTTCAGCAGTGCTTCCCCCGGTCTGATTCGAACCTTGCCCTCCTTCCAAGGAAACAGCTCCCTGTCCTGTTCCATCCTCGGAACTCTTACCTTTCTCATGTGTAAGCAATGAGTCTTTTCTAGCAAGTCCCAGTTCAAACTCTGCATCCTGTGCATCATCCTCAACAAGAGAGTTAGTTTCATCAAATAGCACATGCACACTCTCCTCAACACACAAAGTTCGTTTATTAAACACTTTGTATGCTTTACTGTGTGAGGAGTAGCCAAGAAATATCGCCTCATCACTCCTTGGATCAAATTTTCCTAAGACATCCTTCCCATTATTATGCACAAAACATTTACAACCAAATACTCTCAAATGCATAAGATTGGGTTTTCTACCTTTGAGAATCTCATAAGGGGTTTTGTTTAGAATGAGTCTGATCATGCATCTATTTATAATGTAGCATGATGTGTTCAAGGCTTCGGCCCAAAAATTTCTAGGAAGACCACTAGCAACAAGCATTGTTCTAGTCATGTCTTCTAGAGTACGATTTTTTCGCTCTACCACCCCGTTCTGCTGGGGTGTTTTTGGGGCTGAAAAGTTATGATCCACACCATGCTCATTACAATAGTCAATAAAGCTTGAATTTTCAAATTCTGTACCATGATCAGACCTTAGGCAAACCAATGAGTGTCCTACTCTCTTTTCAACCTTTTTAAGAAACGCAAGAAATTGTTCAAATGTTTCATCTTTAGAAGCCAAAAACAAGGTCCATGTGAAACGAGAGTAATCATCCACTATCACAAGCACATACCTCTTTCCACCTCGACTTGTGATCCTCATAGGACCACACAAATCTACATGTAGCATCTCAAGAGGTCGGGTAGTGCTAACACAGTTTTTCCGTTTAAAAGAAGTTTTGACTTGTTTACCCCTGGCACAAGCGTCACATACCTTGTCATCATTGAATTTGATGGAAGGTAGGCCGACTACTAGGTCTTTAGTGACAAGTTTATTCAAGAGTGAGAGACTCGCATGGCCTAGTCTCTTGTGCCAAAGCATGACATCATTATTTAAAGCACTTAAACAAGTCAAATTGTTTTGGGGAAGTGAGAGGATACTTACTTTATACACATTTTTGTGTCGCTTCCCCCTCAACACAACATCTCCTATGTTGATATTGACAACCAAACATTGTTTTGAAGAAAACACTACTAGGTTGTCTTTATCACACAGTTGGGACACGCTGAGTAGGTTATGTTGTAAACTATCCACCAGATATACATTGCCAATTGAATGGGGGAGTGACTCACCTATCTTACCTATACCGACAATTGTCCCTGATTTGCAGTTTCCAAATGCCACACTCCCTCCATCAGAGGCTGTAAGTGAGAGGAAATTTGATTTTTCACCAGTCATATGCCGTGAACAACCGCTATCCACATACCACAATTGGTTGTTTGCTGAGTTGTTGGCTCGGTTGTTCCCCCTCACTTTAGCCTGCAAAACAAATTAGGGGTTAGTTTTAGGAACTTAGATCCACTTGGGTCCCATTCTTTTTGAAGTGCAAATCTCATCTTTTCTAACCCATATTTGTTTTACATGAATCAGGTTCTTTTCTATGGCATACCTTCTTCTAGGACAAGTGTACTGATAATGCCCTGTTTTACCACAATAAAAACACACAATATTTTCTGATAATCCTACATATTTTCTATTAATAGGGTAATCAGTACGCTTAGTCACAAAGCTTAATCCTCTGTTGCCCTGGTTACAGTGAGTGTTCAGCCAATTCAGTGCCTGTGAGAACCTGTTCCAGCGCTTGTTTGCAGCAAGGTCTGATTCTACTTGTTTTATCTTTTTAAGCAATTTACTGTTCTCAACAAGTAGGGATTCAACCTTCTATTTTAGTTCAAGAGACTCATTTTCAAGCTTAGTAAGGTCAGAAACAAAGGCTTCTTCTTTCATGCTTAAGGTCTCTTTGGATTTATTGAGGTCTTCATGCAAAACAATATTCTTCATATCAATTTCAATTTTTTCATTTTTAAGAATTTTGTTTTCATGCTCTAATTCTCTAATATCCCTTTTTAGCTCAGAACATGTATCCTTTAACATGCAATTTTCAGAATTAATAGCATCACACTCATCCATCAAGGTAAATAATAACTCTTGAAGTTTTGCTTTATTTAGACCACGTACCTTATCCTTAAGCTGGGTTAGGCTATCTATAGGCTCATCGTCTGAGTCAGAATCACTTCTAGCCATAAGAGCTACATCAGCTTCATCTTCTTCAGTCCCTTCCTCGTCCTCGGTAGAATCTCCCCAAGCCGCGAGCATTGCCCTTGAGAACCGCCTGGCTGAACTGTTTCCAACCTGTTTTCTGCCCTGTTTCCTGGACTGCTCGGGCTCTTGTTCCTCTTTCAGCAAGGGGCAGTTTTTCACAATGTGATCATGTTTACCACATTTGAAACATCCAGTGAATTGTTCCCGGTTATTGTTTCTGGGCTTGCTGAGGTTCTTCTTTTTGTTGTTCTCTTTGACCTTTTTGAAGAACTTCTTGAATCTTCGGGTGATCATGGCCAGTTCTTCTTCATCAAGGTCCGAACCATCCTCTTCCAAAGCCTTTAGAGCAAGGCCTCGGTCTTCTTGGTCTCCTCTTTCAGTTGAGAGCTTCTTCTAAGCTCATAAGTTTGGAGATTACCAATAAGCTCGTCCAAGGTGATTTTATTCATATCCTTGTCTTCTTGGATGGCTGTGACTTTGGCCTCCCATGACTGTGGCAAAAATCGTAGGATTTTCGTCACCAGCTCCTCGGTGGTGAAGGACTTTCCTAATGATTTTAGCTCATTAGTGACATGGGTGAAACGGGTGTACATCTTCATCACCGTTTCTTTATCACCCATCTCAAACAGTTCATATTTTCTCATAAGAAGCTCAATTCTCGATTGTTTTACCTGATTTGTACCTTCGTGAGCTACTTGCAAGGCATCCCAGATTTCTTTGGCTAACTCGCATTCGGAAATGCGAGTATACTCATCAGGACCAAGACCAAAATACAAGAGTTTTTTGGCCTTTGCATTCTTTTCCATCATCTTGAAATCTTCGGAATTGAACTCTTCAGGCTTTTTGTGAACTTTGCTTCCATCTTCGATCACTTTTGTGGGAATGAGTGGTCCACTCTTGATAAACATCCATAACTCATAGTCCTCAGCTTGAATATAGTTTTCCATTCGGTTCTTCCACCAACTATAATGTTGACCATTAAAGTATGGTGGTCGAGTTATGGATTGCCCCTCAAGCATGCCATGTGGTGTACTCATGTTTAGGATCTCTCAAGATGTTAATCTTTTAGATGAGAACCTGCTCTGATACCACTTGTTAGATTTGAGAGTACACAAACACAAGAGGGGGGTGAATTGTGTTGGCAAATTTTCGCAGTTTCTAGGAACAAGCTTGGAACTTGTTTGGACGGACTATTTGTAAAGTGCTCAGAAAGTGTAAAGCAGCGGAAATAAGTGGAAAAGTGAGAACACAAGATTTTTACGTGGAAACACCTCGAGCCCAACCGAGGCGAAAACCACGACCTACCCCAGTAGGATTTTTCACACACTTCCACTAAACGGGCTAAACACGTTACAAAGGTAACCTTCTCTATTACAATTGCAACACACGTAACTGTCTACCCTTAGACTAGTTACACACTACGTCCTAGTCTCCCAGACTTGGACACACTCACGTAATCGTCTCCCCAAGATGAATTATACACGTCCAAAGCCTCCCTAGGCTTGGACACACTCAACTCTCACTTTGATGACAGAAGAGAATAAAAATACCTTACTTTTGTGCTTCTAACTAAGCGAATGTAAGGTACAATTTTTGCTCCTAGTATGCCAAGGAAGATGACTCAATATTCACACACACTTTGAAGGTTTTTCTGAAAATATGATTTGCAAGTTAAATCCCTAGAAAAACCATGTAAAAACTTTCTCAAAAATATTTATGAAATCGTGTGCAAAGCCGTGTATAAAACCGTGTGTGTGTCTCAATGTGGAGGTGGAGAAGCTTCTTAAATAGTAGAGGGCAACGAGATCTTTTGTGTGCTTGAGCCACAAGTACAAGATCTTTTTGCTCCTAAAAAGATTATGGAAAGTGACTAATATTTTCAGTAGCCAAATCCTGAAATTTCCTATCTTCTTATTCATATTCCAAAAATAAGAGTTTGATTTATTTTGTAAAAGATTTCCCTTAAAAAGTTAGACTCAAAATCTCCACAATATATTTTCAAAGCCAAAGATTAACTTATCCTGGGTTTAATGATACCAGAAAATTTATCTCAAATAATTTCAAAAACATCAGCCCAAGATTTGGAAAAAACTGTGAAAAATCATTTTGGTTTGAAAACAGTCTGAACCCTGATCTCAGAACTGATCTGAGACAGTGTTCTTAAAAATCATTCAAAGTAATGTTAAATCGAGTTCTTCCAAGTGGCATATTAACAAGAATCTATGAAAATAAAACCTATGATAGACCAAGACTCTTGTTGAATCAACCGGACAGCATCTATAGGATCTTGACTTGTTACTTCAATGTTGTGGTGTTTACTCAGAACTGTTTCCTGAAGCTGTTCCTGGAGTTCTTCATGTCTCTGATGCGCTTTGAGTTCTTTGCCATTCAGCTGTTCTGAGGAACTGTTCTTAAGACCTGTTACTATGATGTTACTCAGAACTGTTTCCTGAGCTGTTTCTGAAGTACTCCATGTCTTTGATATGCTTTAAGTTCTTTGCCATTCAGCTGTTCTGAGGACCTGTTCTTAGGACCTGTTCTCGACCATGGTTAATCAAGTAATTTTAAAGTTTTCCAAACAGTATTTGGAACCTGTTCGATCAACACACTCAAGTGTATATTCCATTTGTGTTTATTATCATCAAAGCCTTACATTACATAATGATGGGGTTAACAATTTCCCAACATCTCAAATTTCAGAAAAATTAAAGTAAAGTATCTTTTGGGAGTTATCTTATTGGAAGCATCAACTTTTGAGGCATAACCTTGATGTTATGTATGCGGGAAAAACAAAGGATGATATAAAACTAAGAATAGATATGTCTATTCTGTACAATAGGCAAGAGTTGAACTTAGCTACAAGAGGATCCATTGATTGATTGTATAAGTCAAAAGCCAAGTATGCACTGTCATTAGCTCAAAAAAGGCTGCCAATGGTTGCAGGAGATTCATGTGCCTGATGTTTATTGTGCTAATGTGGAAAATTGGGTTAATTCATCTAACACAAAGTTTCAAATTATGAAAAGTCATGATCATCATATCTTTTTGAAGAGTTTTCTTCCAGTAGCCTTTGCTGCTCTTTCGGAAGATGTTTTGAGGCCCTTGGTCGAGTTGAGTGAATTCTTCAGAAACCTATACTCCAGTGAGTTACATGTTAGCATGCTTGAAGAGATGAATAAGAACATTGCTGTAATTCTTTGTAAATTGGAGACAGTTTTTTCTCTTGGTTTTTGGAATGTTATGGCACATTTGCCCATTCATTTAGCAGAAGAAGTTTTGTTGGGCGGTCCTGTTCAATATCGATGGATGTATCCTTTTGAAAGGTATTTTGGCTGATTGAAGTCTATGGCAAAAAACAAAGCTCGTGTAGAGGCATCTATGGTTCAGCCATACTTAGCATTTGAGATTAAACATTTTGCCGAGTATTATTTTCAATCAAACTTGCATTGCCCAAGAATTGGGCGTAATGAGGGCATGCGATAGTCCGAACCACAAATGTCAACTTTTTCGGTGTTCAATTGTAAGAGTACTCCATTTAAAAATCGAGGAAAAAGATATCTTACTAAGTCGGAGTATCGTGCCGTTCACATTCACATCTTACTGAATTGTGATAAAGTGCAACCATATTTGGAGTAAGTTTATTAGTTATTAAAAGTTTCATTTGAATACTTAAATAGTTGAATGATTAAATAATTTGAATCGTTAAATACAGTTTGTTCAGACATCAATTTTACGGTAATAATCCCAATGTGAGTGATGTAAAAGTTGACTTGTTTATCAAGGCAAATTTTGTACAGTGGTTTGAGTGCAATGTAAGTAATTTTTTATGACTAATCTTCAATTCCTACAAAATGTTTTTTTACTCTAAAAAGAATAATCTGTTTTTTTTCTTCATAGGTTAATTCTCACCAGATGTTTAACGATGTGAGGCAAAATTTTTTGGTCAACTTATCTCATAGACTTATTATAGTTATGAAATGTTTTTCTGAGTATAAAGTTAATGGTTATCGGCTTGATACCAAGGCTAGGAATGAAGGTAAAATCACATATAATTGTGGCGTGTGTGTTAAAGGAGTAGGCGAAGGTGATGGAGTATCAGGGGATTATTATCGCATACTTTATGAAATTATTCGTGTTAAATTCACGGGTGAACCAATTAAAAAATGTGTACTTTTTAATTGTGAGTGGTTTGATCTGGATGTTCCTCGGAGGCTACGTTATCCTAAATTTATCCCATATCCCTAGGTTAATCATAACTGACGTTACAGAAAGTTTGACCCATTCATATTTACTGATACTGCAACCCAAGTAGTATACCTTAAGTACCCTGAGGAGATACCAGGAAAACCGAATTGGTGGGTAGTTATACCGAACAAACCTCGCAATGCTCCTAAAGTAAAGGATAATTTAGAGCTTGCCTATCAACAGTTAGGAATGACAATCATGAATGTGGATGACGTAACAGCCACAACATTAGTCGATGAAGTTACACAAGCTGATGATGTTGACGGACATGATTTGGGTGATGATCATGATGGAGATGGTAAACATGATGATGATGACTATGAAGAGAACGAAGAAGGTGAATGGGAGGATGACGGTGAAGTCAGTGAAGATGATGATGGAGATATGACATTGCAAAGTGATGATGACAATGATGACGATGTGTCCTACAATGGTTGATTTAATCTTTTAGTTGTATGGATATTTATGCATGTCTACGTACTGTATTTTTATTTGCAAGTTAGGAAAACAATTGTTTGTGTTTGACACATTTATTCCAATTGAATTGTTGAAAATTTCTTTGTTTGCTGTAATTTTTTAATTACAATACTATTAGTACTTGCGCCGCTGTATTTTGTATCTATGTTCTTATTTGTTAGATATCTAGAGCAAAAGGTGGACGTGGCCGAGGTCGAAATGTTAGGAGTGGTGTGAGTAGAGGAGCACCACAACCGGCCCCACAGAATGATCCACTTGAAAATTATGAAACAGACACCTTCAGTAGAATGTTTGGAGGTTTCCTTGACCAAATCCAGCCGTTTGGAAATACTTTGGGTAGCATGAACATGCAACCATATATGCAGTCACTTTTTTTTGGTATGAGTATGGAGCAGCCACATGTGGTGCATTTCATGCAAAATACACGTGAGAATACACCTATCCAACCCAATAATCCTTACATCGGTAGCACTTCTGCTGCTCCATTAGTTTATCAACAGTTTGACACTATTAGCCCACATTACAACAGTAACCAGATTATTGGTCAGCCTAGAATGCCAAACCTTTTAGTCCATAATGAAGGGGTCCATAATAAGGGGCAGGAAGAGATAGACAAAGTCCTACACCTGATAATGAAGGTGCAGGCACAAATAATAAGATTTTTTTCAACCTGTTGGCGATACGTAAGTTCATTATAAATTTTCTTCTTCAGTAATCATATATTTTTTTATACCTATGGTAATTAATTTTAATGAATTTTTTTTGGTACGTAGCTTTGTTCCATACTAGGACATAGTTCAAAAAATTGTTAAAAGCTTTACAGGTAAGTATCCACGTACTTGGACCACGTGGGGGAAGGTTCTACAATCTCAGCGAGACATGTGGTGTAATGAGCTCAAGGTTGACTTTCTGTACAATGAATTTGAATGCCGTCATTAAATTATTTGATATGTTTACCAATATACTTCAACTTTGTTATAGAAATACTACTACTGGCATTCGGGCAATGAAATCTAGATACGGCGTGACTTTGAGTACAGATGTGTAACTCGACTTGGGGATATTCTTGGATATGCTAGGAAGTACGACATAAAGTTAAAGTAGTTACCACCTAGTGTTTGGAATGCGATGCTCAAACATTAGAGTGAGGATGACAAGTTTAAGAAGTTGAGTCAACAAAATAAAAAAAATAGATTGAGTGATGCAGAAGGTTTTGGTCCTTCGTTACATACGTGTGGCTCAATTCCGGTTAGTGAAAGGAAGAAGCGCCTGGTAAGTAATGAGCTTATTAATAAATGTATTTTCGATATTCAATGTATGGTAACGAATGAGGTTTTGGTCCTTTGTTACATTTGGTCCTTTGCCACATTTTATTTTTTGTAGGCCAAAGTATTAGGTAGAGAATTCACATGTGAAGAACTGTTTAAGGACACTCAGTCATTCACTGTAAGGTCAAAGACAAAGTATTTGTTGATAAAAAAATCTGCAAAAAAATTTGTAAGTTTGGCACATTTTATTCAGACATTATTCATATGTTATAATTATCGCCTTAGTACATAGTAGTTTTATTTTTGACAACTTTAGGAGGAATACCACAAGAAATGGAGGAAGTACACTCAAGCTACAACTCAAAAGGGTCCCAACTACCCCCTATGACCCCCAAAAGAGTTTTGGCTTAAAGAAAATCTGAACAAAAAAGGCCGTGTATACGGTTTTGGCACCAAGGGGGTCAAGTTAAAGAAATCAGCTACAATTACGGCTGCACGCCACTCATCAGCTGAACGCCACTCATCAAGTGAGCGCTTTAATCCAAGAGAGTAAGTACAATTCCTCAATAAGAGTATTCCCAAGCAAGCAGAGGTCATAAGCCAAATTGTTAAGAAATAGGGGAAGACAGAGCGTATTATGAAAAAAATTTTGAGATTTCTTAAAGAACAAAGTGCAGGTTCTTCTAGCCAAGTCAAGTTGGACACTGATGACGAGCAGAACTCTCAAAATAATAATTATGATCCCATAAATCTATCTGATTTTGATTAATTTATTTGATTTGGCTATAGATCGAAAACAATTGTGGATGTCATGAATAATTTTTAATTTAGCGCCTTTAATTTTTAGACATAAAAATTCGTATTTGGTAACCATTATATATGTTATTTATTTGGTTGTTTTATATTTAAGTAGTAGATAATTTTTTTTTTTGAAGCCAGAAATTTTTTTGGAGGAAAAAGGAGATGTCCGACGGAAAATCCGATGAAAATGTCCTTTTCCCTGCAAAATTCTACAGGTTCTGAAAACTGACAGACGGATTGATCGATGAGTTATTCCATCGGAAAAGCCGTAGGATGCCATCGGAAGCTGTTGGAATGTAATATGTGACGAGCTATTTTCCGATGGGCGTATGTCTGTCGTAGTTTCCGTCGGAGATGGAATTTCCCGTCGGAATTTTCCCATTTTTGGTCGGAGATTTCGTCGTAGATCCCAAGCATTTTTGTTGCTTGGGGGTTTTGCTTATCAAATCTATTAGTTGCTACTTTTAGGTCAAGTAACAACTAGAATTTAATTTCAAAAGATATGATCATATTTAGAGAATTATAATCTTATATTCAAATTTGAATTACACAATATAATATCATAAAAATCACATATTCAAATTTGAATTCTAAATCATCTCAAGATATTGTGGCAACTTATATCAACTTAATTAAGCAACATGCACTACCATGCCAATATTTACTTAGAATCATAACATATTTAAACAATATAAATTTTAAGATAATTCAAATACAACATGATGAATATATTAATTGATTAATCTCTTTTTGTCTTTCATCAAAACATATTAATAAACACATTGTCAGCTTCAAGAAAGCTAACAAATTATAATAGTGGGGAGAGGGAAGAAAGACAACAAAAACATAAAAAAGGGCGAAAACGCATGAGTTGTGTCCTCTTTTAAGTTAAGTTTTGATGGCTACGATATACTTGTTAAAAGGCAAAAACCCAACAGAAATAATTGGGCTCACAAAAATTTCGCACTCCCAAATAGATGAGCCCTGACCCTAACCGAGTTGACCTAAACGGTATTACATAACCGTTGTCCCATATCGACAACAAGTATAAGGAGGTGCTAGTTTATAGTATAAATGGGTCAATCCACCCATTGTCAATTGGTTTTGGGTTGAAACCTCACTTAGGCTATAACAAATGGATTCAAGATTTCAAGGCCTCAAATCTTATCAAATATGCTGAAGTTTTCAGATGAAATTGTAACGAATTATCAAGTAAGGTAATTTTTGACAAGTTCTCTACAATCAGCTGCATTCCTTCCATATAATATTTCTTAACAGAATATGGTATACTAATTGTTGAATTTTATACTGTCACTTAATCATTGAATTTATATTGATAGATGTCAATTTTAATTCTTTCTCCCATTAATTATATTTGCGAGAAAAGGAACATAGACGTAGAAAATCCAATATATTGATTTTACAAATCACCTAATAATGAGTATCTTGAGAAACAAAAGTTAGACCCATAAATCAAGTTGGCCGCTAATTAACCTGAGAGTTACATGGGCGACATGTGAATGTGTACGAACTTGGAAGCATGTACTGAATACTCAAACCTTTAGACCATACCAGGTTCAAACTTCTATGCCAACGAGTCTTTCACAGTAACCCCCAACCTAACCAGCAAAACAGGGGGGGAAAAAAAGCAAAAGAGCATGCATATATGTAAATAAAAGTAGTCAGTAGATCTTAGATTGAAATCTCATTTGGACTTATGTTTGTTATTTGATTTATATAAAAGTTACATGCATGGGAGGAGGTTGCTTATTACTAATTTGTCATTGTTCCTCTTATATGACTGATTGTAACACATTAATAAAAATGTTGGCTTTAGGCATCCCTATGAAATTGGAAAGTTTTTTCCGACCATTGTCAACTATTTCCGTTATGAAACCTCATTGGGATTGCGTGCATTTCTCAGTTCGTTACAATCCAAAAAAATTATGATACCTTGTATATTAACTTAGGTCCTGTTCTTTTCGATTTATTTTGTCTACACTTATTCTGAACTGAACTTGTCTAAGTATATTCTGAACTTATTTGTTGAACTTATTCGGAACTTATTTATTGAACTTGTTTTGAACTTATTCTGAATTTATTCTGAACTTATTTGCTGAATTCATTCTAAATTGAACTTTTCTAAATTTATTTGCTGAACCTATTTGCTAAACGCATTTTAACTTATTTACTAAACTTATTATGATCTTATTATGAACTGAATTTATTTAAATTTATTATTAAAAAATAAGTTGAATAGATAGGATCTTAGTAATGGGTCTAAACTGGACATTAATAGGCTACATGAAAATGAGAGCCTCAAATTAAAGCTAGGAGGACCATCCTACATTGTAAGTAGTTTATAATATGCACGCAATCATCCTTGACAATACATATACTGACATACAACAATACCCATAATTATAGTCCTTTAAACTTTATTACTGGCATGTCTCACAAAGTGATTATTTTGTTTCTTTCTGTGGTCCACTTGTTATAAAAGGTGACATAATATTTGCCTGCATTGCCCTGCTATCTCACTGTCAATCTCGTACACTACATTCCCCAAGAATAATTCTATGTCTTAATGAGGAAATTTGCAAGAAAAAAGCAGTAACATATATCATATATTTAAGAGTGTGTACTTCTATATATCATGCACATATATATTTATTCAGTGTATATTTATCGTATAGACAACTTTTAATATGTGACGCTAATGTGTCTAGTGGGAGTATATACTTTTAGGGCCTATTCTTTTCGTTGGTAAATTGAGGTTTGTAAAAAGGTGATGTTGGTTGAGGTAAGTTGAAGTTAGTTGAAGTTGGTGTTCTTTGTTGAAGTGGGATAAAGTAGGTTGAAGTAGGTTGAAGTGGGTTGAAATTGATTGAAGTGGGTTGAAGTTGGATAAAATAGTGAGAATAAAATTTTAAAAGAAGTGGGTTGAAGTTGGTTGAAATTGGTTAAAGTGGATTAAAATGGGTTGAAGTTAGTATTTTTTATTAAAGTGGTTGAAGGTGGTTGAAGTGGGTTAGTTGCAGTTGGTAAATTGAAAAAGACCAAGCAAAATAATAGGCCCTTAGAAATATAATATAGCTTTGGAAAAAGGACGGAAATATTGGATCAAAGATGAGACAGCGATACATGTACACTCGATGTATAACATATGTTTTTATTGGGTACATGATATTAGGAAAATATAGTGTATCATAATGTTGTATTACATGTAGTCCTCCTTGATTCTACTTTCCTTAGTTGGTATATTGTTAGGACTCTATTTTTGGCTAATCACATCTTGTACACCTGTATGTATCTCTTTGTCTGGCTTAATAAAAGGGACTAATGGTGAGGAAGTAGCACTAAGAGATAATTCTCTCCCAAGTCTCCAATATTTCTCATGGTATCAGAGCTCGGTTAATAAACAACGCATTACACATTATGCAAAACCAAAAGCCACAGTCATGGATGGCAAGAAAGATTAGGAATAGAAAAGGGAAGTCAAAGATGAGAGACACAGTATCAATGTTGATCCAACAGATCCACAATTCCCATACTATCTGTGTAGCTCGGATAGCCCAAGCAATATCATCAGTCCCGTAAGCCTCAATGGCAATAACTAAGTACATTGGAGTCGACTGATTCTCAACACTTTAAAATCAAAGAATAAGCTCGGTTTTGTCAATGGGAGCATATCCAAACCTCAAAACATCTAGCCAGAAGTTCATGCCTGGGAGAGATGCAACTCAATGGTTGTAGCGTGGCCATATAGTATTATTGACAAAACTCTTCATGGTTTTGTTGCCTATGCTGAGACAGCCAAACAGATTTTGATTGATCTTGAAGAAAGATATTCATAGGGAAACGCTATCAGAATCACCAAATCAAGAGATAATTGACTCTAACGACACAAGGGAAACTTAATGTTGGTGATTATTTTATGAACATGAAGGCTATATGGGATGAACTAGAAAATTATCAGGTTATACGAAGATGTACTCGTGGAGCCGGTAAGGACATGAGCAAGCATCCAGAAGAAGAAAAGATCCATCAATTCCTCATGGGTCTGGACACGGATCTCTACAGCATAGGCCATTCTAACATCCTCTCGCTAGAGCCACTTCCCAATTTGAACAAAGTGTATGCTTTCATCATTCGAGAAGAGGGGCAGCAGGCTCTGGTGAAAGAGATGGACAACCGTGATTCGATAGAAGGGGCAACATTCAAAGTAACAGCAAACATGAATCGCGGTGCCTGGAGCAATAACCATGCCAGAAACTCAGGTCGAACAAGATGCAGCCATTGTCACAAACTCAGTCATGAAAAAGAGCAGTGCTTTGAGTTGGTGGGTTATCCACCCAATTAGGGAAGTCGAAGAAATATTCGGCCAAATCAAGGAAGAGGAAGAGGAAATTTAAAGATCTGGAGTAGTGAAGGTGGAAATCACGAAGAAGCTAGGCAGAGCCAGGGTGTGAATAAACAGAGGGGAGGACAAGCTCGACTGGCGATAGGAAAAGAAAGGAAAGAAATGTGCGATGGAACTGACAATCAAGCCAGGTTTGGTGGGCTTTCCACGGCCCAATTGGAAGACTTATATGCTTTCATTAAAGAAAAAGAGAACCAAAAAAGAATGTCTAGTAAGAGCTATTCTGCTATTTCTGTACATTGGGTCCTTAACAGTGAGGCCTCACACTATATGACCAATAATGCTTACATAATCAAAATCTTGTCAAATTGCCCAAGCCTATTTTTATTACCACTGCTAATGATGTGACGATAATGGTTGATAAGATCGAGACGGTGGTTGTTTCTCCTAAGATAGCTTTGAATAATGTTTTGTACTCGCCTAAATTTTCTTGCAATCTTATATATATTTCGTAATTGACTAAGTATATTAAATGTCTTGTCACTTATGGCGAACATTCTTGTGTCATATAGGACCGCACCTTAAAGAGGGTGATCGGAGCGGGTGACTTGAGAAATAGGGTTAATTGTTTGAAGAATGGCATGGGAGGAACAAGTTTTGTGGCAATTCATGGGAAGGACACAGTACTTTGGCATCAACGGCTTGGACACCCATCTTATGGTAGCTTATCTACTTTCTCTAGTTTATATGGTTTCGAGATAAATAAAGAACTTTGTGATTGTTGCAATGTACGTCATAGAGCTCAGCAAACCGGAAACAGTTTTTGTCTTAGAGATTCTAAAGCTATTAGAGCTTCTGGGCTTATACATTGTGATTTGTGGGGGCATTATCATACCCTGTCTTATTCTAGATGTCGTTACTTCTTGTGCATCATAGACGACTATAGCAGAGCTATGTGGGTTTTTCTTCTTAAAGACAAAAGTGAAACATTAAAATGTCTTGTTAATTTTTGGTCCATGGTAAATACTTAGTTCGGTGTGCCAATTTAGAAGGTTAGAAGTGACAATGGTAATGAATGTATTAATGGCCTATTAAAGGAGTTCTTTGTTGAGAAAGGGATTATACATGAGACCTCGTTTGTGGATACTCCACAAAAACATGGGCGGGCAGAATGTAAAAACAAACATATCCTCAATGTGGCTAGAGCATTAAGATTTCAAGCTTCTCTTCCAATTAAAATTTAGGGTGAATGTGTTCTTACTGCCGCCTATCTCATTAATTGAACACCAAAAAGATTTTTGGATGTAAAACTCCATATGAGATATCGTTTGGGGTCCAACCAACTTATAAGCATGTACGGGTGTTTCGTTCTTTGTGTTATGCTCATAATCATTCCAGAACCCATGATTAGTTTGATGAACGGGCTCATAAATGCATTTTCTTGGGCTACCCACATAGTCAGAAAGGGTGGAAAGTTTACGACCTCAAAACCAAACGCAGGCATGTGTCTTGCGATGTGGTATTTTATGAGCATATCTTTCCATGGGCCTAGGGGCAAGATATGTGTGAGCCTGCAAGTGATGAGAATGGTTTTTTCCATTGAATTTTTGGTCCAAAATGATACAACACCTCGTGTTGTCCACCAATTAGCCCACAAAAATGGGCCAACGAGCACCTCTAATGAACTAGAGCCTGCTGCACCGACCTACTAGCATGCGTCAGGTCCACAAAACCCCCTAGCGCCTTATTACAACTCGACAAGTCAGCCCATTTGTGGATCTATCCAACCGGGCCTAATTTCGCATAGGCCCAACGCATGCTTAGCTTCGGCCTGTACAGATGACGACGCTTCTTTTATCCCCTTGTCCGATTTCTAATTTTGTCTCCTGTGATAAATTCTCCATTTCTCATTGAGCATCTTATCTGGATTAGGATATCTATATGAAGTCCTCGCTTGGGTTTGCTCCACCATCTCCTCATTTGGTGTGCAAGCTCAAGAAGTCCCTTTATGGCCTCCGACAAGCTCCATGGCAATGGTATTTTAAACTTGCCACCGCTTTGCAGGACTATGGTTTCAAACACTCACCATTGGATCATTCCTTTTTTACTTATAATAGAGGAGGAGTTTTTCTTGCCCTTCTCGTTTATGTGGACGACTTGGTGCTGACAGCTAATAGCTCTTCTCATTGTAAAGCTTTTAAAGTCTACTTGAATGACCATTTTAAGTTGAAAGATTTGGGCTCTTTAAAGTATTTTCTTGACATTGAATTTGCTCGGTCTCCCAATGGCCTGTTCTTGTGTCAGAGGAAATATACATTATACATACTGACTGAAACGGGTTAGCTAGGGGCTAAACCTGCCTCGTTTCTTATGGAGAGAAAAGTCTGACTCACAGGTGATTCTGGTGCTCGCTTATTTGATCCATGTCAGTATCGGTGTCTCATTAGACGCCTTATTTATCTCACCATTACCCGTCCGGACATTACCTATCCTATTCATGTGCTAACTCAAATTATGCAAGATCCACGTCAAGATCACTGGGATGCCAGTATTCATGTGCTATGATATTTGAAATCTAATCTAGGACAAGGCATCTTGCTATCTCCTACCTCTACTTTCAAGCTGCAAGTACATTGTGATTCAGATTGGGGAGCCATCCTATGTCTTGAAGATATGTCACTAGATATTTTATTCAACTTGGGCTAGCACCTATATAGAGGACTAAGAAACAAGACACGGTCTCTCGATCTTCTATTGAAGTAGAATATCGTGCTATGGCTAATGCTGCTAGTGAGGTTGTTTAGTTAGGTAATTGAATTATTATCATATACCCCTTGACTTTAAAGTTAATCATTTTTATGCCCCTCACCTTTTTTTGTCATTATTTGCCTTACTTTACAATATATGACTCTGGAGTACCTTGATTATATGGAAATAATTATTAGGGATCAACGTTTTTAGAATATATTCTAAAGTACCTACTATTTTAAATAAACTATTAATAAGGGACAATATTATTCGAAATACTAGCCAAAGTTTTTCTTTGTAGCTTCGTCCCTAAACTTTCTGAATTTGCAACTTTTGCCCAAAATGAGGTTTAATACGCAAATACTCAACTTTTTGGCACTTTTTAACAAAACTAAGCTTATATTTTTGTTTAGACGTCTTATAATAACTTTCCCGATACTATTTATCATAATCTACTACTTATATCATAAATATTATATTTTTCGTATTTAATGACCCACCATGCTTAGCAAAATAATTAAAGCTATGACACCAATTGAAAGAGAGCCTCGAGTTTTACTAGTGAACAAACACAATTTTAAAATTTTCAAAAGTAAATCTTTAAGAATTTGGTCTAAAATGCAAATATGAAAAGTTTAAGGGCTTAAAAGAAAATGTAAACAATGAATGGTCTTCTTAAAATGGTTTTCACAAAATATTGTCCCTTTTAAATATATTCTAATAACATGGTCCCCTAGTTATAATTTTCACACAAAGTGGGGTACCTGGCAGTGATTTTTTCCTTATTTTAGTTGGAAAGAAAGGATCATCAATAAGAAAAAAATCTTAGAACTTGACCCAACAATAGTAGATGGATGAAATTACCCTTACCTCTTGCAAAAAGGAATGGGAGAGTTAATTTTGCGGCTTCAGTACTAAGCATAGTATTTATTAGCTGAAAAACAACTCTATCTCTTTCTCGATCTCTGTTTCTCTCTCTCTCTCCCCCCCCCCCCATCATGCCATTTTTGGATTCCTCTGCTCTTCATACTTCAAAAGTGGCTGAAAACCCTAAAATCTGGGTAAAGGAGAACCCGATAAGCAAAGGGTAAAATTTTTGGAGGAATTAGAGGAAAACGAAGTGTTGCTGCTTTGCAGGGCATTGAAGTTGAATAATTGAAAAACTTAAAAAATCTTTAAAACAAAATGGCAATTTTCTATTTCCCTCAGTTTGGGCATGAAGTATTTTGGCAATATTTAAGGCTGAACAATTGAAAAACTTAAAAAATCTTTAAAACAAAATGGTGATTTTCTATTTCCTTTAGTTTGAGCATGAAGTATTTTGGCAATATTTGAGTAGATTGAATGATTTTTACGCTCAATGTGTTGATTATTGTTTTGAAAAATGGAAAATTTGCCAAGTGATCTTTGAGGGTCTTAATGATGAATATAGGAGTCATGTTGAGACTATGTATCCCGAGGGTTTGAAAATTTTGTTATATGGTTATTTTCATAGAATTTTGGATACTAGTTTGTTACCTTAGGATATCAATTTATCCATGCAACTTCGTTTTCGAGGTCATAGAAACAGGCATATCCCATCTTTGCCTCTTCACAATTTGTTATTGTTTCCCATTTTTGTTTAATTTTCTTCTCATAAAGACTAAAATTGTGTCCTAATTGTTGCTTTATTTACATGAATTCTTGTATCTTAGGGTTTTTTTTCCTTACAAAATTAGATCTCTGTTGTCGTTAAATTTTAGTATGACTTTTGTTCGAAATGTGATACTGGAGCTAAATTCCAATTTCTTGAACAGGACATACATTGCAGTAATAGCCTAACAGGAGAATTGGTCGAAAACCCAAATTGCAACACATTAGACTTTTGATGCCATTATGATGCCAATATTTGTCTGTTAGGATGTCTATGAACTAATATGATAGGTTGATTTTGGACATTCGATTCCCAGGGTATCGTTATGACTTAAAATTTCTTTTGTTTTAGCCATAACCATCCGAACATCACTAAAGTTGCATTTGGGTACGTATTTTATGGCCCTATTTGTAGTATTTATTAGCATTGGCATAGTTTGAGATTAACATTGAACACAACTATGGTTCAATTGGTTGTTATGGGGGAGCAAACGAGTCATTAGAGCTCCCATTGTACCTTATCTTTGCTTCACACTTATGCGACTCTTGCACCTAGATACTGCCATGGTTGTTGGCCGTGACTTTTGCTATAGCTCTGCCTATACTTTGTCTCAACATGCTATAGGTGTTTTACTGCTAAACGCTTATGTCTGTTGATAAGCTATGATAAATCCTAGGTCCCCAGATCTCTGAGAGGTTTCCAACAAAAACTCTTTAATTATAGAGTAACGACTTTAACTAGTGCATAGTCCCATTACACAGTCTAAAAGTAGCTACATAATGGGCACTTCTATCTATACTGTGCGCACTACATGGATAAACAATTTGGGCATCACATGACTATACATTAGCTACAGAACAACCATTCTGCTCTTAGTTATGCAACAATCATACAGGAAATGACCTTGATTAATCATAATTTTTACATGTATATTTTGTTGAGATTCTAATACTCGTAAATTTTTTGTGCTTTGTCATAGATATCCAGTAACCATGGCGAACAATACATACATGATGACTACCTTTGGAATTAAGAAGACTAAGGGTCAAGAAGATGTTAATTTTTCCCCTTTATTGGGACAATTGCTCTCCTTTTTTTAAACTCCAAATTAGAATACTTTATGGAGTTATTTAGATCTTTTTGTCGTTATTATGAGGAAAATATGATTGTTAATATTTCACTCGTTGCATTGTTAATGAACTTCACACATGTATAGATATATATCAATAAAATTTGCTCTGCATGACTTCCTTTTCTTTTTTTTTTTTCATTACATTAACATATGTTTGGAGGACATTAGTAAATTATTAACCAACAAATTTAATTTTATTATAGCTTATATGAATAAGTTGTAATTTATTATATAATTATTGTAATAATTTAAATATATATTTTGTAGTAAATATAAATTGCCACAAATTAATATTTGTAGCCAAAATATGGTTTGTGCCAAATGCAATTTGCCACAAATATGATTCTTTTGTAGCAAAATCACTTTTGTGGTTGGATTAAAGTTGCCACAAATTATGGCATATTGTAGCAATCTAATATTTGTGGCAATTTCAAACTTACCATAAAATGTTTAGCATTTGTGGTAATTATAAATTTGGCACAAAAGGCTTTTATAACGAGGTACTTGTGGCAATCTTGTGGTAATTTTTGGAGATGCTACAAAAGGCTATTGTAGCAAAATTTGGCCATGTTGTCACAAAACTTGGTACTACAAGAAACTAATTTTCTTTAAGTTAGGTAATGTGCACATTCTAAAATTTGTGAAGTGTAAGGCTTTTGAATGGTAAGGTCTGAATTTGTCTAGAAACTGAAGTGTATGTGGAAATATGTAAAAAAATGAGTACAAAATTATGTATTGGTCAGTTGCATGGCTTCCCCTATTGTGGTGAGTTTACGACATAAATTTGGTTCATAATTGTTTTTGAATGTAGACTGATTTTTGAAAGCTTATGTTGTTGATTGGCTGCGAAATGTATATAATTTGTTTTTTTTAAGATTTGGATTGTTGCCCTACTTTGGTAGATGGACACTGAGTTTTAAGTAGTATTTAGATATAAACAGTGGATGTATGTTAGCCATTAGAGGGATAGAGATCAGTATGGGATGATTGAGTTGGTGAGGAATGCTAAAGAGTTCTTTGAGAAAGGACAAATAGGTGAAAGATGTCCTAGGTATTTCTCTATTTTCTCACACCCTCCAAATAAGTCAAAATAGACGTGGCCTATCAATTGCGAAAACCAATTGTAGAGTTGTCTGATAAGTGGCAAATATCTAGAAGGAAATAAATTCCTTTTTTCATTGTTGGCAAGGACAAGCCCACTGTTATTGGACAAGTAGTGGAAGAACTTGATAGGGATGGAAATGAGGACGGAAATGGGATAGGAATGGGCAAGGGGGTGTTTCTACGGTGGCTAATTTGACTCAAGGGCATCCTAGAGATCATGTAAATAGTTTATGGGATGATATAGTGGATTTAATTGATGAGGCCCAGGATGTAGGTGAGTTGAGAAACAAGTGCAGTTCATTCCCATTATTAGAGGTTGTGCTTAATATAAGTAAGGGGCAGTCCATTAATACTATTTGTAACCCAATCCCATTTGCTATACAAACTGATAGGGTTACTAAAACTGTAACAAGGGTTGATAAAAGGAAGGGAATTATGATTGAAGAGGAGCACATACACAAGGGGAAGGAAATAATGTTCCCAGATGTGGGCACAAATAATGATGATGATAGTTTTGAAGATGACTCTTCTTCTGATTATGAAGAGGATGATGACTTAGATGATGGGAGTTTGAATGATGAAGATGATAGTAACTGTAGTGTAGTTGATGAGGATGAATTATTTAAGCATAGTAGTGAGGATGAGATAGACAAGTATGATAGGATGTATGCTGGTTGCATAATGTGGGAGGCAAAAGGTGATGGAGAAGTGGTTCTGAAGCAAGGTAATCTGTTTGAAGAAAAAAAGCAGTTTCTTGATGTATTTAGGGACTACTTGGTTCATAAAGGCATTTATGTAAATTACATTAAAAATGAAAGAAAAAGATTCACTGCTGTCTGTAGGGGGGATAATTACAAATGGAGAATTCATGCTTCTCCTTTGCAAAATGGCCTTATTTACATGATTAAGTCCATATTTGAAAAGCATTTATGTGCTAAGACTTAATACAATCCTCCTACCACAGCTGCTTGGATAGCCAAAAAACTCTATGAGGATGTTAGGGCTTATCCTTCAATGCTAGTAAAGTCTATGGCTAAGTTATTGATGATGAGGCATGAAGTACTGAGAGAACTACAAGTTGTGAGTAGGGCTAGAAGGATAATACTGAACATGATTGAGGGGAAACATGAGGAAGGTTACGAGAACTTGCCAAAGTATTTGGAAATGTTGAAGGCTGCAAACTCAAGATCAGTCACATTCATTAAATGGTAGTAACGAGAGGAGGTTAGACAAAGGCCATTTTTTTAGAGGTTGTTCATGTGTTATAATGCTTATAAGAAGAGATTTTTGAAGGGCGGTAGGAAATTGATTGGACTAGATGAGTGTCATTTGAAGGGACCTTACCAAGGAACACTACTAATAGCTTGTGCTTTAGATGGAGAAAATCATTGTTTTCTAATTACATTTACTGTGATTCATCAAGAAAGTAAAGATAATTGGGTCTACTTCCTCACTGCTCTGAGAGGAGTACTTGGTGATGATTGCATGACTTATTACACTTTCATAGCAAATAGATGCAAGGTATGAAATTATGTTCATTGAATTTAATATATGCATCATATAAGAAAATTTGGTATTTATTGCATGTAATCTAATTTGATTTCAGGGGATAATTGCTGTAATTGAGAGCATGTTTCCAAGAGCTTGTAGGAGGATTTGTGTGGTCCACTTTCAAGGAAGCTTTGTGAAAGCCTTTCAAGGTCCAAAGCTTAAAGCATTGATGACGAGAGCCTGCAATGCATACAATGGATGGACTCACAGGAAGGCCATGGAAGCTCTGCATAACCTAAGCCCAGGAGCTCATAACTGGCTACTTGATGAATCTAAGGAGCACTGGTGTAGGTAAGGAATTGATGATTGCTTCTTACACTGAATTTGCTTTGCCAAGTAAGATTGCATGAACAACATTCATACACATATACTTATAAATTACTGCAGGCATTTGTTTCCAACATTCACAAAGTCTGATGACAACACAATCAACTTTGTGGAGACTTTGAACAATGTACTTAAAATGGTAAGAGATAAGCCTATCTATAATTTGCTTGAGCAAATTTCATCAACCTTGGCTGAATGATTTTGTAATAAAAGAAAGCTAGCTGCTAATTGGAAATGGAGGGTAGTACCTAGTGTGAAGCATACCTTAGCTAATTTTTAGAAGGATTGTTGGGGTTTCTCTATCCAAGTATGTTCAGATGGGGTATTTGCCATAACTGAGGTGAGAACAAGATTCATTGTCAATGTAAAGGACATGACATGTGACTACAACTATTGGCAGATCATAGGGATTCTATGTAAACATGTGGTTAGGGATCTAATGTATTTGAATGAGAATTTGGAAGAGTGAGTGCATGAAGCTTACACCGTAGAAAAGTTTAGGGCTACTTATGAGTTGGAAGTTTATCCTATCTAAGACCCCATATTCTAGCCTGAATTGCTTAACCTTCCCTCATTAATGCCCCCATAAATTCCTAAGAATAGAGGAAGGCCACCCAAGGATAGAAGGAGAGGATGGGATGAGGTTAGGAAACGAAAAAGGTCAACAACAGTTAGATGCAAAAACTATAAGGAGTTGGGCTACAAGTCAGCTGGCTATCCACTGTTAGGGAAAAAGCATGGGATGAGAAAGCCTAAACCTAAGTCAAAGAACAAAAAAGGCAGGTCAAGGAAGTAAGCTGTCACATCTGAAGTTAGGCCTTCAAGATCATAAGGCAGGGAGTCAAATGACCTTGGAGCTAGGCCATCTAATTCACAACCCACAACAGTAACAACTACTTCCCCAAGGAGGTTCACCACATAGCTGCTGCTTCAACCTCAAAAATCAAAGGCTAAGAAGCAAAGAATAGGTCAAAGTCTTTCTCAACCTCCTCTAGCCATAAGAGACTCCTCTCCTAACACTATAACTCCTTCTCCATCACAGCCCTATCCAATGCCACTGCAGAGCAAGCAACAAATGCAAGACATACATGTAGTGCATTCTGTTGAACCGGCAAGGTACTTCCAGTCAGAAATTAAATCCAAGGAAGAGGATTGCCCTAATTCAGGAAAGAATTAGGTCTTTGACTTGATTATTTTCAAGGAGACTTAGGTCTTTGACTTGATTATTTTCAAGGAGGAATCAACATTGACACTTTTTGTATCTTATGGATTATTCTACAATTTGACTTCTTTACATACTTTTGGTGGTTGGTAATGATGTGTTTTTTGGGGAGAAGATGACATGCCTTTTTTAGGTTGGTATGATGCTTTCCTAGCTTGTAACAACAAACTTTTGGTGGCTGTTAATGTTGTATATTTTTGTGGGGGAGGGTTGTCACAACTTGTTTATGTTGGTGTTTATGTATTTAAGTAGCTTCCACTACTTATAAAGCATTTGATAGCATGACAAATATGTACTCAATGACTATTGCTCTAGTTTGTAATGTATGAATGCTTCCTCTTTTTTAAGTATGTTAGCTACTATTAATGCATGTTGTTGCCACTGTTACTGAATCTACAAGGCTTTGGTTATGTTGTATTTCACATTAAATACCACCCTCCATTTCATCTTCTTCCAAAATACTAAGTTAATTCAAATTGAATTTGTAAAGGTTATGTTGTATTTCACCTTAAATATAGCTTCCCATTCATTACAATGACAAATAGTGCATCCCTTTTGACATTACATTCATAGCTTAAAATACCCAAATACCCACACTCTATTTCATCTTCTTCCAAAACACTCCCTTTCATTACAAAGTTCCTTTTCCATCTTAAGCATTGGCTGCTAAAGTAATAACTAACACAAATAAGATTCCTATGCCTAACAGTATAATCACCCTAACTGTATCATGTATCTTTCCTAAGGTTGCTTTAGACTCTTTCCTCCTTTCTGCTATCTCCTTGTACATGCTTGCTAGCTACTGCTTCATAACCTTCAATTCATCGATTCTTATTGGTTGTTCATCTTGCTCATTGCTTCTTTGTCTTCCTCTTGCAGCTCTTCCAACCACATTCCCTTCTTCCCCTGCCCACAACAAGAAAGCCCCATAGTTCACACAATCATAGTATAGGCTCATGCAGTTTTTATCAGATCTAGAAACACGATACTCCATTTCATATGGTCCCCTACATTTGGGACAGTGAACCTTTCATTTTGAATCTTGGTAAGAGCCGTAACTTGAACTCCTACCCGTGGTTGCGCAAATTAGGTACAAGGTACAATAAGTATCATAATATTAATGTCATTATGAATATTTCATATTTAATTCCCACGTTCAACCCAGAATTTGCCCAACAATTCCATATCATAGCTTAACAACTTCAAAACCATAATTTAGGGTTTTCAATTTAAGATAGGTGAAGCTTACTTTCAGAAATAGAGGAACAGAATTCAGCTAACCTTCTTCCTTTGCACAGGAGTAATAGATATAAGCTCCCAATCACTTCAGAGAGATCACAAAAGGAACAAAAATGGCAAAACCCTATGAATGAATGCAGAGGAATGATAGAGAGATGGAAAGAGAGGAAAGGAACGAATAGATACACAAAGTGAGAGAGAGAGAAAGAGAGAGAGAGATTGCTTTTAACACCATTTGAGTTTTTAAAAATATTAGATTTTAAGGACACTAAGCTATTTACCCACATCTCACTAGAATAAGCAATTACTTGACTTTTTCTTTCATAATCATGCACCTTAAATAAATAGAGAAAAAGGTGAGGGGTATAAAAATTATTAACATAAAACTCACGGGGGGTTTATGATAATAATTCTAATGTAATTTGATTATATCTCTTGGCTTCTCTGTTCCTCCTACTATTATGCATTGTGACAATCAGCCCGCCTTGCATATTGCCTCTAATCCCGTGTTTCATGAGCGCACTAAGCACATCGAGGTGGATTGTCATTTCATTCATGAAAAATTAGTTTCTTGAGTTATTGTTACCTATTATACTCCTACCACGGAGCAACTTGCTGACAGTTTCGCTACCTTCTTAGCAAGTTGGGTGTTGCACATCCACACACTCCAACTTGAGGGGGAGTATTGGGTGCACGATATTAGGAAAATATAGTGTATCATAATATTGTATTACATGTAGTCCTACTTGATTCTACTTTCCTTAGTTTGTATATTGTTAGGACTCTATTTTTGGCTAATCACATCTTGTACAGCTATATGTATCTCTTTGCCTGGCTTAATAAAAGGGACTAATGTTGAGGGACTAGCACGAAGAGATAATTCTCTCCCAAGTCTGCAATACTTACTCAGTTTTACACCTGCAATTAAAAGTGAACATATGACAGCAATGATCAGTTCTCATTAACTAGCACTTTTATTTGTTTAGTTAAAAAAAAGTTAAATAAACAAAGGCGGAAAACACTCCTGTTTCTCGTCCTCCGACTTCCTGGCCCTCATTACAAAAGAAGCATGGCTGCCAACAACCACGGGCATGGCGGTTATCGGAGCCCGTGTCTATCTTCCTCCCATCCTCTTACCTAGTTATTTTTCCCTTTGGTGCAAAATAAAGGTAACATTGATACTTCGGCTAAATCATATAATATGCACTTCTTTTCAAAAAAAAAAAAAAAGCTTAAAACATAGTAAATATGCTTTCTTTTCCAAATTATTATACAGGTTATGAACCTTAGAAATGCGTAGTATCAGAAGATCCTTTTCATTGAAAATGGTGGATTGAAAGGGTTACAAAGTATAGTATGTTAGATGAGATAATTTGCTATGACTAACGATAATCCAAAACGTACATTTATAAAATTTGGAAAAATGAAAATCTTTTTCATGCTATGCTTCTGTATGAATAATTTGTTCACTTAAAATACACACAAATGATCAATCTTCCTTGCACAGTTTTCGTGCGTATGAAGATAAGTGCCATATCCTTAATAGAGCTTTGATTTTTGTGATTTCTAAACACATAAGATTTGAATTTTTTTCACTTAGGCAGAGCAATTATGATGATTACATGAAAGGTTTGTATTATTGAGATGCTGATAGCACTAATGATAGGTTGGAGCATGGAGGGTTTGAGGTGGAACATGGAGGTGATAATGGAGAGGCTAAGTAATAATCCTATGGGATGGTGTTGCTTTGTAAAATTGAGATTTGGAATTGTAAGAGCCACTTGATCTGGACATACAGATGGGAAAAATTAATTCAGAATAGAGAATAAATTTGGCATGTTGAATTAGGGGTATTTCTGTTAGGTTAGAAAAAGAAATTAATGAAAAATTATCATTGCAGATTTTAAAATAAATCTCACAACATTAGTTAAACATTCTCCTAGTGTAAAGAATCTACAATTACATCTAGTATAAATGGATTTTCCCCCAAAGATGTACGGATGAGTTAATCAATAATTCATTGTTATTACGGTTCAATTCACTACCTGAGGACCTGTACCAAGCATATTATGCTATTTTTCATTTAGCTAACAAAGGGGTAGAAGTGGGCTAAAGAAGAATTGGAATACGGTGATTAGATAGGATTTGAGGCATTTAACACTTATAGAGGACATGAGCAAAGGTAGGAGTTATGGAGCTCTAGAATTAAAGTGCTAGATTTTAAGCAGTTAATTGTTCATGCTTCAATTTAGTTTTTTTAGTATATAATTCTTATAGCTTACTGCACCGACTTTATATTAGGTTTTCCCCTCGAATGATGCCCCACATTTTATATAATGGTCCTTTTTAAATATGTTTCAAAACTTTCATCTTAGGCTTCTGAGCAAAAGAATTCTTTTGTGAATTTTTTTAAAGATCTTTTAGAATCAATTTCTTTACTTGTATGAGTACTTGCAGTAATAAGATCACTTACATATGATCTTTGCAGACCTCATAAAAGCAAGCCCACATTGGAATTAAAGGCCTTGACATTGTTGTTGTTTAGTTAACAAAGACTATTAAGCGGCCTGTCAATCTGATGGACCTCTACCTCTAGTACATACATAAATGCTACACTTTTAAAACCCGAATTTCGTATTTTACATTTGTCATGCAGAGCTCAAAATCACTTAGAAGGTGTCCTTTAACTTGTTATGCCTATTTGCTTATACAAATCAATGACTTTATTTCTTAGTCATTCATGCATACCCATCATATGTCAAATGGAGTACAAGAATTGCATAATTAAAAACTACAGATTTCGAATTAAAAAAAAAACCTACAGATTTCTGCAATTTTTGGGTCGAGGAACAAGTTGTCACTCCTAGGTATTGATATTTGCAACTTTTTCTGCGTATGTAATGGATTCATGTTGTAATTTGCTCCCACTGTGAGAGATGATATTGTTGTTGTTATTTAACAAATATAATGAAACCCTCCAAAGAAAAGGGAAAAAATATTGAAAACTCTGAAGGATAAACTTTGATCCAGTTAGGACATGGCAAATTAATACATAAACTTTTAACACATTAATAAAGGAATAAGTAATTTCTATGTATACAAGAAAATTAACAAAACATGACAAATTATCCTATAAAGATACATATAAATAAAAAATGAAGGCAATTATTTAGAATTCAAACCAACTTATTAATGTTTTTAAATTTAAGATAGTTTGTATTTTTGATACCAATGTCACATTCTGGTACAAGGAAGTACAAATACCAAGTTTCTGTTAAACATAATTATTCTAAAATTTTAATTCTTTTATCTTTGATCTTGAATCATCCGTTTCATGGTAGTCGAGCTAATGTTAACTCGATAAGCGGTTGAGCTCTTTCATCATAGATTTTCTCTTTTTGCAAGACTTGAATCCGAGACCTTAGTTAAGGGGAATAAGTGCCAAACCACTTGAACCAACCTGTGTTGGTCTAATTATTTTTTTCTAAAAGCAATAATCAACTAGTGTTTTGTTTTCTAAAAGAATGCTACTTAATGTAATGCATTTACATTTTCTATTTATGTACATCATTATTTTATATTGGCTTTTTTTAGTGTTTATGTTATTTTGTTTGTTTTCAAAGATTTTTAACTCAAAAAACATTTTTCTCAGAATTTTTTTTGTGGTTCTCTTGGAATTGTTCTTTTTGCTAACAATTATGCTTATAAAAGTAAGACTACCCATATTTAGATCTTCTTAGAACACGCCAAAGCAAAATCCACACTAAAAATTATGATTGTATAAAACCAATTATCAGTCAGACAACAACAATATATTATGAAATTATCCACAAATCGAAAACAAATATAGTACATAGCAAAATGGTAATAACTACTTTCCTATGTAATAATGATGTATTACATTACATATCATGAATAGATCTGGAAAAACTGACCCAATACGCAAAACTTGAATTGAATTACCTGGATCTGTACCTGACACGACATCCAAAATAGTCTCACCCAAAAGTGAGTGTGAAGCCCAAATTGACCCGAACCGTGTCATAATTCACCCAAAATTTTCTACATAGTTGTATATTTTTGCATGACAAGTCTATTAAACCTAAAAATGGTTGACCCGCAGTTGACCCGAATCGAAGTTCACTCGACTCAAACCGAACTGACGCAAAATGTTACTTGACTCGAAACATAACCCGACCCAAATTTAACCCGACTCATACCTGAACCGAATAACTCATTTGGTAGGTATAATCATGAAGCTATATCTTGGACTTTGTTAAGAAATTAGAGCTATCCAAGGGGAAACTTTTCCATCCTAATTGGAGGAAATTCGTTAAAAATGATTTGGAGAATGAAGAGTCCGATCGCCCTAGAGGGGAGGTGAATATGGTGATTGCAGCAATTTAAAATCAATTTGAGATCAAACTTGAAAGTAAATAAAGATTTCAAATAGTGATAATACGCAGCGATGTTTTAACGATGTTGGCCCTCAATTAGGTTTAGCTCTCTACTTCTTTTATTAAGATCAACTCTCACAATCTCTTAGAGCTACCTCACTTTAGAGATCCCAAGTACTTAAATCAACCTCTTGATTTAAGTATAGGGTAGGTGTGACCTCACCCTAACTCCTAAGTTCACTCGTTAAAGAATTCCTTAATACACTCACAACTTTGATCACAAAATAATTCTCAGTACAATAGTTTAAAGTATGTGTTCAATGTTTTTTTTGGTGCACTGCTTCTGTGTGTCGTTGCTTCTCAGTTTGGCCGCTATTTATAAGTGGTCATGCTCCAAGAAAGGAAGTTTTGCCCAGGGTATACTGAAATAGTTTTTCAGGCCCTTGATTTTGGGTTAGCAGCTTCTGTTTTGATTGTCTTATCATTTTTGCCATGATTTGGATTGATATGAAGCTGTACAAAATTTTTTTAAGACATCACAGAGATTCACTCTAGAATCAAGGGATCATATCATATCTTCCCTTGATTGACTTACAATTAATTAATCAATTAAAATCACGTCAAATCTCTTAAATTGATTCCTCAAAATTTGAATTTCGAATTTTGAATCAGCTAACTAATTTTCATGATTGGCTTCCAATTAATCAATCAGATAAAATCATATATATCCTTTCTTTGTGCATCTACATGTTTTCCAATGTAAATAGGTTGCTTATATTTGCATTCAATTTTCCAACCTCTTAATTTTACATCCAAAGCTTTAATTAATTTTGTGTTTCATCAAAATCTTTTTAGCCACTAAGGAAGTCAATAGACAATTACACCAACCTAGCTAATAAAGTAGCGATTCCATTATTCAAGTCATAATCAGCAGAGAGAGAGAGAGAGAGAGAGAGAGAGAGAGAGAGAGAGAGAGAGAGAGAGAGAGAGAGAGAAATAGGGGAAGCAAAAATAGAGCAAGATTGATGAGGGGTTTTGGATTTGTGTTGGCTATTTGAGGGTAAAAAAATTATTTAAAGGTAAAGAAGCAAGTGACATTAGCTCGACATTCTTCCAATAGATGCTAACACATGTATTTACCAGGGAAGTGACACTAGATATGACCATGGACAACTTGATTATCTTCACCATCATCTTCTTCATCATCATGATCATGATCATCATCCTCTTCCTCACCACCGTCATCTTCATCATCATCATCATTATTTTCTTGATGCCTATTAACATGATCAACATTTACACAATGCCCATCACCAAACCCATTCACTTCTGCATTCCCTGCTTTCCTATTGGCTCTAAGGCAGGTTTGGGAAATAGAGACAGTATGCCCGAGCTTCGGCCCGGACCCCATCCAAGATGTTGGAGATTGACAAACATGGCATAAGAGAGTCCTCAAGTTTTGGCAACGAGGAAACTGGCACCATGAACTTTAGAATCACATTCACAACATAGGTTTGCTTGACTTAATGCACAATGTATTCTAGCTAGATTGCTACAAAGCTAAAATTTTCTGTTTCTCATTTTCTCTTCATTCCAAACAGGGCAAAAGATTTTTCTTTTTTCCTTCTTTGAGTTTCTTTAGTTGTTCACTTAGTGGGTGAGAGAAGGATTTAGGAATGGGAAAAAATTAGGGATTACCCGTCCCCATCGGGGTCCCGCCCTGAAGTGGGGAAAAATTCCCGTCCCCAATAGGGACAGGGACAGGGACGGGGACGGGGACGGGGACGGGGCGGAAAATTAATCTTCGCACGGAGATGGGGATGGGGATGGGGACAGGCACATATCAGCCCCGTCCCGGTCCCCGTTCACCCATCGGGGATTTATCCTCATTCCCCCTTCCCGTCCTCGATACCCCGACCGGAGAAAAATCCCCATCTCTGTCCTCATTTTTAATTAAAATTACATAAATAATCTTAATTTCAAATTTTTTAAAATGAAACGAGGAAGGTTATATTTGTAATTTTCTTGGCAAAAACCTTAGATATATAAAACAATGGGCCAATGACTGATTGTTTTAACTTTCAATCTTCCTCAGTCTCATACTCTCATTCTTCCTACTTTCTTCTCTCTCCAGTCTCCTACTCTCCTCGGCGCCGTCCACTCCTCAGTTTGGCTTCTCTCTTCAGTCTCCTACTCTCCTCGCCGTCCACTCCTCGGTTTGGTTGACAGGAATGGTTGCCTGAGCCTGACTGCCTCAGGTCCTCACGCCGTCAGTCTGTCGCGCGCAAAGCCTTGCTTCTCACCGGACTTGACGGCCTCACCGAGCCACCGGTGACCGGTCTTATGTCCTCACTCGATCACTGCTGACGAGTCACAAGCCACCATGCCCAGCACCAGTCAGCCACCGGTCAGATGCTGCTGCCACCGCCGGCCAAACGCCCTTGCTGCCATCAACTGCTCCCTGCCGGTAATAATAAGTGGCCCATTAACTTCATTTTTTTTTTTAATTACCAAATCTGCTGGAGTATTTGTACAATTCCTAATATCAGTTTGTATAATTGTTTAATGTAATGCAATTTCATCTCAATTGCCTGATAGTGTGACTGTGTGAAGTTGCATTTTCATTTTCTATAATTCTGTTTGAATAATTCCTCTTCTTCCTTTTGTTTTTATTAATTGTAGAGTTTCTCTTCTTTCTTTTGTTTTTCTGGAGAAATCAGTTCATCATCTTGTTGTTTTTGGCCTATTTGATGTTCATGTCTCACGATTTAGCTCGCAGAGCATTGAGTACGTGATTATTCCTTTGCATTGAGTTTGGTTAAATGTTTATCATTGCCTAATTTGCAATTCAGTAGCTGGGTGAGCTTAATTAATTATTGAACTTGGCTATCTCAATTTCAAATTAGGGTTGTTACAGGATGAGGATGAGGTTTTGTCACACTGAGTTTCTGTTGTTTTAAATTGGATAAGATTTAGGAAATGTTAGGAAATTTTGTCCCATTTAGAGCTATGTTAGGTAGTTTTGGGATTTCTTTTCTAGATCTTGTAAGAAGAGAGGGAATGCTTCATGTTGCAATTGTTTGTCGCATACGATGATTCTATGAGTTGTTTAATAGCTCCCTTTTCATTGATGATTGCAAATTACCTAATGCCTATTTTGTTTATGATTGCAAGTTGTTGTGCAAGCTCCTGCTAGTTAATAGTAATGGCTAGTGGACCATCTGGCCCATCTCCAAACTTCACAAACAAAGATACAGTCGATGCGAGAGTTGGAAATCCCACTCCAACAGATACCATTGTTGGTTCATGTGGGACACCAAATGGAACCGACGATGATGGGACGACATTAACATTAGGAAAGACAAGGAAATTTATCTCTGATGTTTGGGAGCATTTTACTCTTGAGGTTCGAGATGGCATAGATAAAGCCATTTGTAAATATTGCAAGAAAGCACTTGGTGGTTCTTCTAAAAATGGCACTAAGCATTTGAAAGATCATCAACAAAGTTGCCCTATGAAGAGATATAGAAACATTACTCAAGATTTTGCTCAAAAGAAGTTGAAGGTGGAGAATTCACCTGATCAAAAAGGAAAGCGTAGTTATGGAAACTCGGTGTATGATGAAGAGGAAGTAAGGAGGGAGCTTTGCAATATGGTTATCATGCATTAGTATCCTCTCGCTATGGTGGATCATCTTGGTTTTAGAAAGTATTCAAAGGCTCTCAATCCTACTTTTAAGATAATATCAAGAAACACTCTCAACAAAAATATTTTTTGAATATGAAAAAAGCAAAACAATGAAATTGTTGAAAAGTATCAAAAGTAAGGTGGCCATTACCACGGATATGTGGACATCTCAAAATCAAAAGCATGCTTTTATAGCCATAACCGCTCATTGGGTTGACAATTCATGGACCTTGCAAAGTCGAATTTTGAGGTATTTTTTCTTTACTTAATTTTTAAGATTAGGATAGTCATTACTCCTTTATGTTTCATACTTTTTAATGAAAATCATTTCATTCTCTTATGTCTCTAGGTTTGCATATATTCCATGTCCCCACACTGCCGAGGCTATTTCGGAAAAATTAATGGAATGCTTTTCGGATTGGAATCTTGGTATAAAGTTATCTTCTCTCACGGTAGACAATTGTTCTTCCAATGATGCTATAATTTCTATTCTCAAAGATCAATTGGACATAAGAGCACTCCCTTTACAGGGTAAGTTCTTCCACATGCATTATTGTGCACACATTCTTAATTTAATTGTGAAGGATGGATTAGAAGTCATTGATAGTTCAATTGAAAAGATTCGTGATAGTGTGGCATATTGGAGAGCAACACTGAAAAAGGTGGAAATTTTTCAACAAGTTTGTGATAGTTTGAGTATTCTGTTATTCGAAAAAAATTGAAACTTGATTGCAAAACGAGATGGAATTCTACATTTTTGATGCTACAAATGGCCTTGATGTATAGGGAAGTTTTTCCAAAGTTGGCTAAAAGGGAAAAAAATTATAAATGTTTGCCTAATGATGATGAGTGGGACAAAGCTAGGGAGTTTTGTGACAAGTTGGATGTTTTTTACGAAGTGACTCTATTATTTTAAGGCACCAAGTTCCCCACCGCAAATATTTATTTCCCCAAAGTGTTTGATGTTAGAATGGCTTTGGATGAGATGATTTATGATCCTAATGTGACAATCAAGTCCATGGGAAGAAAGATGCTTGACAAATGGAAAAAATATTGGAATACAATTCATGGAATAATGGGAGTCGCTTGTATTTTGGATCCTAGATATAAATTGAAAATGTTGGATTGTTGCTTTTTTATGATTTATGATTTTGATGTGGAAAGAAAAGTTGATAGAATCAAGGATACTTGTTATGCATTGTTCAATGAATATGAAGAAAAGTTGAAGCATATGAATGAAAGTCATAGTCATAGCCATGGTCATAGTGTTTCTAGTGATTCTACAAATGCATCTCCAATGACTTCTGAAGGTATTGGATGTGGTGGTAGAAGGAGAACGGTGGAGTACATATATAACACAAAGTTTAAGAAGGGTCCACCAATTCAACAAAAATCAAAGTTAGATTTATACTTGGAAGAACCTACTGCTGCAAGGGTGGATACCTTTGATATCTTGGCTTATTGGAAGGAATGTAAGTTGAGGTGCCCTATTTTAGCTGCGATTGCTAAAGATATTTATGCTATACCTGTTTCTACAGTAGCTTTCGAGTCGACATTTAGTACAGGAGGGAGATTTGTAAGTCCTTATCGTAACCGCCCACATCCGAAGACATTAGAAGCTTTGATGTGTGCTCGAGATTGGATTTGGGTTTTCATGGAGTCGGAAGGTATGCTCTTTTCTTTTATGTATTTGTAGTTAAAATAAAACAACATTTTTGTCTTTTTTAGTAATTTGTTTCTTTTATGTATTTTAGATGTTGGTGAATTTATATCTTATCGTCTTACTCCTTCGGCTGATTATGATGATGGTGAGATTGAAGATGAACCCGACATCAAAATGACTTTCACTTGGGTTGCTTTGTTAAATTATGGGCATTGTTGTATTTCGTAATGAAGGATTGTTGAACTTTAGTTGTATTTTAAACTTTTAGCTCTTGAATTATGGTTGTGTTTTAAATTTTTAGTTCTTGAATTATGGTTGTATTTGACTTAGACTTTAATTGAATTGTTCACTTGTGTTGCGTGGAGTTTAGAAAAGTTTGTTGTATAATTAATTAGGCTAAAGAGTATGGTCTAGGAAACACAAATTGGACTTTCATGTAAAACTTATAATATAGGTATTGTAAGGGAGAAAAAACAGTGGGTAAAAATCTCCGTTGGGGCCCCGTCGGGGATAAGATCCCCGCCGAGGATGGGGATGGGGGGAATTTTTTCCCCGCAACGGGAATGGGGCGGGGACGGGGAGCGGAGATCTTAGTGGGGACGGTGACAGGGACGGGGAGTATACCCCTGTCCCCGACCGGCCCCGTTGCCATCTCTAGAAGGATTGGCGAGGGGATATTATAAGAGAGGGAGGAAGAGCAAGTTGTGGTTTGTTAAATCAGAAAAATGGGTAGGTTAGCTTCAAAAAAAACATGAAAAAAGGGTGAGTAGTGTGGTAGGCTTTTTGAGATTGGGGAGATTTTTTTTTCCTTTAATTATTTTCTCTGTTTAGTGTTTGATCATTCTTCAGAGAGCAACCGCTAGGGGAGGTTGTAGTGGATGTAATTTCTCCTTGTCTGCCTTCCTTCCCCCCCCCCCAGGGGGAGATGATGTTGGGTCCTCTTCAGAGATTTTTTAAGTCTAATATTTTTCTTTTTGATAATTACATAGCTTTGTGTATTCTCAGAGCCTGTTTTTTTCTTTAGAAAATATGGATTGAAAAATGAGTGAAATTGATTGAGACATAGCAGAAGTTAGTTGATATTGATATTTTTTTTTTTAATTGAAGTAAGTGGAAGTGGGTTGAAATGGGTTGAAATGAGTTGAAGTAAGTTGAAGTTGGAAGAAGTTAGTATAATTTTTTTATATGATGGGTAGAAGTTGATTCAAGTAGATTAAAGTGAGTTAAAGTTGGTTGAAGTGGGTTGAAGAGGGTTAAAGTTATAATTTTTTTTGTTGAAGTGGGTTGAAGTGGATTGAAACTAGTTGAAATTGATAAATTGAGATTTACCAACGAAAAAAACAGACCCTTATTGTCTAAGTATTTTTTTTTTTTGTCTGTGTACTATTATTTTTACCTGTTAAAATGCTGTTGACCTATAAATAAATGTAGCTCTCGTATCATATATTTTTATTATTAATATGCTTTTAGGTGGATTACAGTTATAGTATGAATACATGATTATTAGAACTATAGTAACCAAAACTAAAGGATATACTCTAGGAAATTGAGCATTCCCAAGAAGTATAAATAGGATATCAATATTTTATCATAAATATTGACGGACGTTAATAAGCTGCATCCAAATCAATTGTACAATTACATCGAACTGTATCACGTAGGAGGCGGTAACGTTTGTAGGAGCGCAATTACGAAGGCATATAGGCTAGCAGGCCAGCTATAAAAAGGTAGATCAAGAAATATGTAGTTCATTGTATTAATTTTGGGCCCTAAAAAGGGGGTCTACAACACATTTAGAAAGAAGATCGTGCCGCAATTGGGCTCATCTCTTTACATCAACGGACTGACTCAGTTAACGCGAGTGTGGGCAAGGGACCGGATTAGATCCAACTAGGGTTGACCCGTTCATAAAGTAGATTGGGTCAGGTGATAGCCGGTCTATTAGCGATTTGGACTGGACTGGACCTTTTATGTAAATAAATAGGTCGGTACTTTTAGCCCGTTTTAAAATATAATAAATTTGCACAAAAAAACTGTGCATAATAATTGTTATTATGAGTAATGATATGTGTTTTGCCAGAAAACATTTTTAAATGTCTTGTCTTATTCTAAACTAACGTATTTAATAATTTGAAATCAACCAATTCTCATTGATTACACTTAATTCTAATTGGGTAAGCTTAATTATGCTTTGGATATGCCAATGAAGTATTAAATGACACTATAATTGGATCAACCCTATTCGCTAAGAAATATGATTCGCGTATTTTAGAAATGTAGTAAATTATGGGCAAAAAGATGATTTTACATCATTTATAAATTGTAATATGCTTCTACTGTTCGATTATACCATTCTTTTAATTTAAAAACATTGTAATATAATTTTTAAGCTAAAATAAGACACATAAGAAGTGTCATGTAGCAAGACATTTATCATTTGCTTATTATTATATATAAAGCATTCATAACAAGATTAATTAATTGTAGTATGTAAATTAGTGTGACAAGTAGGTTGAAAAATAACAGATTACTAAACAGATTGTTAATGAATCAACCCTGTCTGACCTATTAATATGTTTAAGTGGGTCGGCCCACTACTGATCCTATCTATTATTAATCCAATTATTTATTGACTTTATTTTAAATGGTTCGTTCCATCAAAGGGGGAAAAGAAAGGCTACTGCCTCAAAGTTGGGAAGTCCACTATTTTAAGCCGATTAACATGACAAACGTAGGTTGGGGTACGCGCGTCTTAGAGGGGCTCCATGTTTTGTGGCCATTTTTTTGTATAAAATAGCTTTTAAATGAGATTGTTTCATTTCAAAGACATCACACGATAGAGAATTGTAGGATAATGTGGCTTGCTAATCAATTCAATCTACATGACTTCTATTAGAATCATTTCTAAATAAATTAGTTTTTTTATCAAATTAAAAGTTTCTTTAAAACAAATTATTAGTTAGTCCGAAACCTTTAAAATGTTATCTCTGAACAGTATAAGAAGATAGTCTTACCTAAAAGTGTGTTCTCTACATGTAATATCCCTACATTTTTCTAAAAACTTCCACGCATTGTGATATTCGAGCTTGTACAACTATATCCAATATTTTTCCTTTCCCTTTGATCGATAAACTACTCACCCATTTCAGGCTGACTGCCCAGGAGGTAGACCCGGCAAAACTGACCTGAGACCCGAAATCCAAACCGAACGACCCGGACCCATACCCGACCCGACACCCGAAATATGCTCACCCGAAAGTGGATCCAAAACCCGAATTGACCCGAACCGAATCATACCCGACCCGAAATTTTCCACAAAGTTGCTTATTTTGGCATGGCGAGCGTATTTGGCCAAAAATTGATTGACCCGAAATCGACCCGAATCGAACCATACCCAACCCAAACCGAAACGACCCGAAATGTCATTTAACCCAAATATGACCCAACCCGAACATGACCCGACTCATATCCGAACCGAATGACCTATTTGCTAGGTCTACCAGGGGGACCCTATTTACTTTTTAGAGCCCTTGTGTGGAGCTGATCCAATAAATTGGTAATGGAGATAGGGAGCTAAATAGAACGGACAGATATATAACTGTTAATTTTTTTTATATATATGTTAATTAAGTTTTCAACAAACGAGTCATGTATACAAACTCAAATGAGGTTCCAACCCAAAACCAATTTAGCTATGGGTGGAGTAACTCATAAGTTTATATACATACTCATACCCTTTTAATTTTATCAATGTGGGACAATATCCACTTTCATATTATTTCATTTTATCAATGTGGGACAACGCTCACTTTCATACTTCAACACACCACCTCACGTGTAAGCTTCTAAGAAAGCTCGACACGTGCACACAATTCTTTCATGCTCCAACACGCCCCATCACATGTGGGCTACTAATAAGGCCCAACACGTAAACACAATTTTAATCAATCGGAGACGGTGGCTAATTAAGATTGAACAACCTGCTTTGATACTAATTAAGTTTATATATATATATATATATATATATATATATATATATATATATATATATCAATTGGGCTTTTAACAAATGAGTCATGTATACAAACTCAAATGAGGTTTTAACCCAAACCAATTGGTTATGAGTGGAGTAATTCACGAGCTTATATACATACTTAAACCCTTTCGATTTTATCAATGTGGAACAATATCTACTTTCATATTCTTTCATTTTAGCAATGTAAGACAATATCCATTTTCATATTCCAACTGTCTATATAAGTATGTGCTACTAATAAGGTCCAACATATACATACAATTCTTTCATGCTCCAACAATAACTAGTACGGTAATGAGGCTTTCGAAGACCTAGGGACTGCCACAATTTCCCCAATCAGCGGAAATTACTTTTAGGAACTTCAATCGTAATCCTTTAATTACAATGAAACTCAAATTATGAGAGTATTCTAGAAAAACAAATCAATCAAGTTTATATTGCCGCTCTTATATTACCGTCATTGTCATCATCAACAACAACATCAGCATCACGGTCGTCATCATCTGGGCCAAATGGTAAGTGCCGCTCATTTCAAATGAAAACGTTTATGTAGAAATTGGTTTGGGCATACTCAGAGAATCAAACAAACTAATATGTTGATAAATATGATAATATTTCTATCCTTGACTTAAATAAGCCTTTTCATCCTTAAGATATAATTTTCTGTCCCCTTTTAATTTCTTCGCAACAGCATGAACATGCTTTTACTTCAGAGCAAACGATCTTCTGTTTTCCCAGCAAAATGCCATGGCTTGCAATTAGACTTGGCAAAATTAACCCACTATCTGAAATCCAAACCCATCAATCTGAACCCATACCTGAACCGACACTCGAAATGGAATGGACCAATCTGGACCCGAACACCCGAATTAACCCGATCCATAATCAAATGAAACCCAAATTCTAGCATGAACTGAAATGACCCACACCTAAAATGACCCGACCTAATTCAAACCTGATCCATACTGACCCGACCCGAAGTGAACCAAACATGGACAACCCGAACCCGAATTGAACCGTATCCGATTTAAAACCAATTCGATTCTTACCCTACTCAATTTTACCCAAGTAAAACCCGACCCCGACTATACCCAACCTGAATATAACCCGAATCGAAGCATACTCATAACCTATTACCCCAAAACTATTCCTAATTCCCTAAATTTCATCGCTAAGGCCTAGAAGAAAAACTCCTATAGCAATTTAGCACAAGTTTTAATAACAAGCAATTTATAATCTAACTATTAATCGCAGTGCATAATGTCATTAAACTCTTTAACCAGAAGGCAAAATGTAATATTGTTGATGTATTTTAATAAGATCTAACAGTGAGTAGGAGATTGAGGGAGGGTTAGGCGGTGACCGGTGAGTTGAAGACTGAGGGAGGGTTAGGCGGCGGCCGGCGAGTTGGAGACTTACTGACTGAGGGTTAGGGCTTTAGGCGACGAGAGACGAGGGACTTAAACAAAGCAACTATCACAGTCTCAACTGTCCAGCCTATCGTCAACGGTTTTTAGTTTTTAATTCACGTAGGTTTTGCTTCTTAAAATAATAAAATTCTAAAATTATCAGCAGTAACTTTTTTTTGGGAATTTAGACTTTTGGGGGGGAATTCTAAAATTTTCAAACTCAATTAGTTGAGTTTAGGAGGGAATTTTTACAAAATGAAATCAATTAAAAATTTAAGAGGAAAAAAATAAAATAGTTACGAGTTTTAAATTTTTAATTTGACAGATATGTAGTAAAAACAAAGACAAAAAAAATATTCGGTCAAAATAGAAATTAAGAAAAGATAAGCACAATTAATAAATTATTAAACTTAGTAGGATCTGGCAATCTTATTTTCCTATTTGATTCACTTAATGACTTAATGCAATGCATGCTGTGATTAAAATATCATTCTCTGACTGCTGTTAAAAATACTGCACTACTGATCTACGATTTTAAATCATCTTCGTAACATATTTAATTTTACATAATCATATTCAAGAATGTATGTTTGCATATGACCTCATAATAATGTTACTCATTTGAATTTTGGAAAATCAAATTCCAAGTCTCGAGTTTCGATACAAACATTCACAGTCACATAAAATATAATGCAAATTGACACATACTCATATATTGCTGTTGCCTTTGAGTTTTGACTCATTAGGGACATTGAGATCAAGTTGTTAATCTGACAAAGACAAATGTTTGATTTTTAATGTATGATCACTTAACGAGTAATCAAATAATATTGATTCGATTATTGAAATTGTTGGTTTGAGCCAACCTATTTCTGTTTACCAACTCCAAGTATGACAAACAAGAAGTTATGAACCAACGCCGTAGTCAAAATAAAAAAATTTATTATTTTCATTCTTTTTTTGTCATTTTTCAAGGTATGTTTTCGCATAGCCCTTACAAATGAGGCCATTGACTCGTGATTTGCGTTAGGTTAGTTCAATAATTTTGTCATCGCATAGCCTCAGTTGAGATACTTGAAAGTTGAATTAACGACACATAATCCTTTGAATAATTGCATAGTGCATCTGATATAGGGTTAGTAATGGGTAGTGTACTTGTATTCATAAGTTTTTAACTTTCTTAGTAAATTTATAGCCAAGCCCATTATATTTTCCATAACAAAAGTCCCTTTTAATATATATAATATATATATATATATATATTATATATATATATATATATATATATATATATATATATATAAAATACAAGTAAAAAGAAGTGTTTTAAATATAAAACACAAACGTATAATCGTTAACGTATGAATTAAAAGAGGAATATAAAATAAATGAGCTTGTCTAATTAAATGATTTTTATCGTTTAAATACAATTTAAGAGTAAAGTTGACTACATTGAAAATGTACAATAATTCGAAATTAATCCGACTTGATTTATACCTGATCCGGTTTACAATCGACTTGATATTAACCCAAACATTAAACCGAATCCCACCCGACCCGAATTAGACTCGAGCCATACCCGATCCGAACCGAATTATTGTAGATAAACCGAAACAGACCCTAGTCGAATTTCACCCGAATCGAAACTGTACTCGATCCGAACATGGTTGGTCCGAAAGTGACCCAAACCTAAACTTTACCCAAACTGAAGCTATACCCGACCCGGACGTGGTTGACCTGAAAGTAAACCAAACTCAAACTTCACCTGAGCCGAACCTATACCTGATCTGAACATGGTTGGTTCGAACCGAACTAAGACCCAATCCGTATCCGACTTAAATGACCCATTTGTCAGGTCTACCTGCAACAATTGTCAAGGTGAAAACGATCAATTTCTTTGATTTTGTTAGTACATCACCTAATTTCCATCCTTCCTGCTAGTTTTGCCCTTACACATCAGAGCACAGTAGATTGAAGGTTTGTAATGAGAACCTATAATTAAAAAATACGTGTTCTGCGCTCCCATTCTGATCACAAGAATTACATATTTCTTCAATTGTAATACCTATATGGCAAAGTCTGTCTCTAGTGGTTAGCTTCTCTTGGAAAAGCAGCCAAACTATAAATGCATGTTTGTGATAAAAATTTTATGCCAAACCCACTCCACTAAGAGCACTTGCAGTCGTAGGAAGAAAATAAAACGCGGCCCCACTTATACCACTTGTCCAAATATCATAGGAGGAACAGAAAATTGACACGCGTGGTGGAGCGCTGCCCAGTTTCACCATGTGGGCCTAACTTTTTTATTTTTTAATATATTTTTGCTTTTTTCTTTTTTTGGGGGTTAATATATAGTTTTTATATGATTGAAAAAAAGAGTTGTGTATTATGAGGTGTGTCCATAATAAATATTTTTATTAGGTGATTCAAATTGGAGTTCCATAGGTTGGAGAAGTGATGAAGTGAAAAGTAACTTCCAAAAAATTGGAACGTTTACTAATGTGGCAAGCTTGAGTTCCAAAAAATGAAACTATGATTAAGAACACTCTAAGACATAAATGTCTTAACTCTCCTCTGGTGTGCTTATAAGCCGGAGCTATACTATATTTTCCATTCTTATCCAATAGGTAATGTTTCATATTAACTTGCTTTCATAACTTGTCTCTAATGCCAACTCACGTTATAGATGAGTTGGAGTTCAGTAATATTGAGTTGCTTTAAATCCACTTCATGAAACCATTTAGCCCATAATATATCTATGATGTATTAGATTCACTTTTCTACGGCTACAACGTTCCAGGTGAGCACCCTTCTAATTAGGAATGGCAATGGATCGGATTTTGATCGGATCTGTCAAGATCCAAATCCAGATCTATTTTTTGGGCCTGGATCCAGATCCAATCTAAATTTACAGGATCTATAAATTTTGGATTTAAATCCGGATCCTCTAGATCTAAAGGGTCTAGCGGGTCTTTAATGGGTCCTACTACTTCGAGTCACCTTTTTTTTCACTTTCTTATTTTTCTCAACAAAACAAAAGCGCATGCATAAAATTTTGTCATATAATTAATTGCACCATAATACATAGCAAAATATTGAATTGTAAGTAGAAATTATTGATGGCAAAATACTGAATTTTGTAATGAATACTAATTTAGTTTATGAAGTGTATAATTCATTCTTCCCTGTTTGGACATGCTAATGAATGCAATAGGTTGTTGATTTTGAGATTATAGGACTTTAGTGAACTGTTTTTTGGCATCAACAAGACTAAATATCCTTTAGGTTCACAAAGCGGTTAATCCTTGGTGAAATAAGAAAAATGTCCCAGATGAGGAGAAAGGAAAGACCAGATGCTGGACTAGTCATAAGTGAAAGTGAAGGAAGCATAGATGACAAGACTCGTCATTCCGCTATGCCCCTGTTGATGCCTTATCTGTCAAATAAAGTTAATTAACACATGAAACAAATTGAAATACAATTCCACACAAAATGAACACGACTTGAACATGATATTCTGCTTTAGGCCCTCGAGTTAAATAGAGGTAGAAATTAGAGAAACAACCCTGACTAGCGGCGGCAAATTACTAGGGAGTTTGGATAGAGGCGCCGGAAAATGGACAGGAGTGTCGGAAAATAGTCGATATGTGAAGGGGTAGCATCGAGATGAAGGTAGCGCGGCTAATTTTGGCAAAACTACGACGAACAAGACCGAACTGTGGTCGCTGGGAAGAGGGAGGAGGCAGGCGTGAAGGCCTCAGACTCTGAAGAACGAGGATCGAAGGAGATGGGGTGGAGACGTGGAGTGGTGGATGTCGGAGGAGAGGAGGCCATGAGAGCTTGAAGAATGAGGATGAGAGATGCGACTGAGAGGACTAAGGAATGAGAAATCTGAGACCAAAACTGAAACCCTAACGCCTATGCTACACAAACACCCAAAAAAATAAACAGGTCTGTAGAAGGGTCTAGGGTTGGGTCTGGGTCTCAAAGTCTCAAATCCAGATCCAGATCCGACCTGGATCCAATACAACTCGGGTCCTCTAAAAATTCAACGGGTCTAAATTTTTAGGATCCAGATCCTTAAAAATGGTTCGGGCCTAATAGATTTGGATCAGCTCCAGGATCTGCTTCCATCCTACTTCTAATATTTGACCATCCTACTATTTTGGCTAACAGATGTCTTCCCAAGTAACTGGATAAAGTAGCGGTTGCAATGAAGCACATCTGAGTGCCCTAACTCTACTATTCTTGTCCTTCACCCTCTTGACAAACCAGTTCAACTCATGACTCAAGGACCAACATCTTTGGCTCCAGTGGCGAAGCCAAGAATTGCAGGCAGGTTTAGAACTTGAAGGCAATGATGATTTCTTAGATATCTTTTTCAAATATCCATGCATTTTAATCTAGAATTGAAATTAAACTCACAAGGTAAACAAATTTGGAATTGACATTAGTAAAGAAACAAATTGGACAAGAAAGGCAAATTAACAAACAAAATTAAAAGGATTAAATAACAAATTCGAGTCAATTAAAGCATTTAAATTAGTATTAGTAAAAGGAGAACTTACAACTTTGGAAAGGGAAGAGGCAAGCAACGAAGTTAGATAGGGAGGGCGGGCCTGAAGCAGCCCTGTAGCAAAGGCCGCTAGTCGAGGTGCCCATGGGTGGTGGCTAGATAGTGAAATTGAAGAAGAGGATGGACTATGGAATGGAGAAGGTTAGTGTTTCTTGGTTTGGGTGTTATGTGACAGGGGCTGGAATAGAAAGTCGAGGCAACCAAGCAGGGGAGAGGGCCTAATGGTTTTAAGTTGCAAAAATGATAGAAAGTTGAAAAAAAAAAAAAACAATGAAAATGTGTATAGGATGGCTCAAACCTACATCCTCGTAGAAACTTGAGCCCTACACATACAAAATTCAACCACCAAGCTAAGTGCATTTTCATGTAATTGTCCATCACATTTTTTATTTATGTTAAATTTCTATTTTTGTTTAAATTTTTACTGTATATTGAATTATTTTTGGAGGGGGAGATGGGTGCTAGATGATCCCACTGCACTCACACTAGCTTCGCCCTTTTTTGGCTCACACCCCACCACTGGAAAGTGAAATTCGACAGTTGATTACTGAAGATGCTCTTGAGAAAGAGATTATGGCATGATTGAATTGCATTAGAGCAAAATCTACAGTGGCGTACTAATACTAGCAAGTCTTTCCTAAGTCAGCAACCTTGTATGCGCTGCAAACCAAGTGAAAAAAGAACGCATGGGCATGAATGACAATTGTATCCCAAATTGTCTTCACCTAGGAGGCGATTTCTAGTACATTTTTCTAGTAGAAAAGCACCCTTGTTTCCATAGCTTCCAATGACCCATGCAAACTGCAAGTATGGCTTCTCTCTAACCTTGATCTAATTTCTCCATGCCTAAGAGTCACTAGCAGCACTTTGCATCGATCAAGTGTATTTTCCTTTCAGATGATAAGCCCTTACCTAAGTTCCCTAAATATCCCCTTCATGCTTGCTACCACCCACAGAAGCTTTCGAGCTAGAGTTTTATTCCAGCTTAGCATTTCCTTAATTGTTAGGACCACTCTCCCTCTGCTACCTGCAGATAGTACCCTAGCCCACAATAGCTAAAACCCTTTTATCTAGCCAACTTATCCATACAAAATTCTTATAAGCACTCTCAAGCTCATGAATAACCCTTTTGGGTGCTAAGAATGCAAACTCCAGAACCCATGAATGTAAATAAAAAGGTTTAATTAATTATTTTCTTCTAGCATAAGAGAGGGTTAGTTTTGTGGATTACTGTTATAATTAAGCTAATATATCAGAGGCTTGCACATATTGTAAGCAAGTAAAGTAGTAGATAAAGGGGCCCCTAAATATCTGAAAGGTGAGTCACCTGTAGAGAATCTTGTTGTTTGAAGTATCAAATGCTATTATGTCTCACCCTACTAGATTTTGTTACATTTGCCTTCACTTTATACATCTCACTAAAGTTCTCAAGATTGCTAAGCATAAACTCCTACACTTACCTCTTGCCTCTTCACAACCAATCTGTACATTTTGCTCAAGTACTCCATGCATAGCACAAATATATATGAAGGAGAGTGAGTCCCTCTGCCTCAATCTCCTCTTATGTTTAATCAATCCTTCTTGCAGCCCATTTATGGTAGTAACGAAGGAAGCGAAGATGCTACAAGCTATAATAAACTGAGTAAACTCATTAATCTGGAATCCCTCTTCCCTCAAATAGACTCAAACGAAACTATATTCAACTGTGTCATATTTTCTAATATCCACTTTTATCATAGGCCGAAGTGAAATGTGTTTTTTTGTATTTATGCTCAAGTTCATGAGTAAGAAGAACGTTATCCTGTATATGTCCCACTTTAACAAAAGCTCCTTGTTCATGCCTATTAATACATCTAGTACACTTTATATTTTATTGACAAGAAGTTTAGCGATGATCTCGTACATCATAGTACAACAAGCAATGACCTTATACTCATGTATAAAAGAAGAATTTTCCACCTTAGTACTGGGGGTTATAAGAGTAGAATTAATGGCTTTGAGTAGCTTGCCAATCTTGGAAAAAAAAAAAATTCTTGCCACCTCAAGTATGTCTCAAACTCTACAAAACCAAGCCTTCACTTGCCATTTATAGTAGAAGCTACAACAACTTCCCCATCAATAACCCGAGCAACAATAGCCTTCCCAAATAATTTTCCATGAAAGCTAAGAATCCTAGCTTTGATTTGATCTTGATCAGTGATAACCACTCCATCTTTATTGACTAAAATGTGAATGCTATACTTTGCTTGCCCATCCTTCAAGCAAGCATAGGAATACACATTATCTGAATCCTAAATTTTAATGTGCTGCTGCTTAGATCTTTTCAAAAGCAGCCTCTTCAAGTCTTCTAAGTTCTATAAATTGTTCAAATAGTTACTTCTCAACATGCATTAAATCCCTACAATGAGGCTAAGCTTACAAGTCCTTGTGACATCTACTTAACTTGTGTGACTTTTGTTCTATCTTCCGAGTGAGTCCACAAAAAAAAGCATCTACACATGCCCTTAAATTTCTTTTTCATATCCTTCAGCTTAACAAACACTCTATGTATGACACACTCTCTAACAAATTTAGCCTATCCTTCATTCACAATCTGCCTGAACAATATATGATCAACCCTTACATTCAGAAATTTGAAAGAACTCCTTCCTACCACTTGACTAGTCATCATCATTCCTATTCCAGCATGATCTAGAATACCAAATCTACAAAATGTGCACTCAAAACAAGATCATAGTTAAGCCAAGGAGAATTACACAAAATAATGTTCACTTACAATAGTCATGATCCTCCTCCTCCTATTTGTTCCAGCAAGTATAAAAACCCACATATGCATTGACATCTGAGAGATTTAAGTATGAATAAAATCAACAAAATTAGGTATGGATCCCAAACATGGTGTAGTTGAGCTAATCCTTTCAGTGGTATTAGGATTAGGCAATACATTAAGGTCACCCATTAGTAGCCAGGAACAACCCTTTATACCTAACCTACCGATTCATTCCGCAAATATTGTCTACCTTCTCTATTGTGGAACCTATAAATCACAGTACAGAACAAACACAACCTATTTATCCTAGGTTCCTACTCTACAATGCACAAACAGAGTAGAGGAAGCCAACACTTTCACTATGATGAAGTCATTCCATATGAGCCAAATTCAATGATATGATGTATATGATTGGGGTAGTTAGAGCAACCCCTGTAACACTTAAAAATATGCTCATTTCACTCATTTAACTTAGGTTTCCAAAAGCCAAAACAAATCAATCATATTCCTCTAAAACATGGCACTGATTTTTCAATACATTGTAGGGAATGAAAATATGACTATTCATGCCCTGCACATTTCACCCAAATAACTTCATGATCTAATGTTTATGAGAAAATAAGCTTCTAGGTGCTTTGAGCAACATTTTCCTTCTTTCCCTCACTTATACCTACTGAATCAATTGGCCCTTTCTTAAAAGTTTGAGATAAATTTATCAATAAAACTCTCGTCCATTACTCCCTTACCAGATCCCATTCCTTTAGCCCTATTCACAGAACTTATCTTAAGACTACACGTAATCGGAGTTTCCTTTGGATCTTATGACATCCCTTTGGCAATTATAGATTTAGTTTCTCTAACTACTTCCCATGCCTTATCCCTTGGAAAGTGTCCATAATAGCCTTGTTCCACATTCTACCTGCACACCTTCTCGAGAAGTCGTACAGGTAAAATATGAGGGATTAAATGATTCAAGTACACCCCAACGGGTGTCAAGAGTGCCATATCAACCAATGAGCTAGCCTTGATAGGTGGCATGAGGGTGGGAATTTTTGACTTTACAGGCCACGGGAAAGGGACAATCCCGGCCCAGTAATCACTTGCTTAGGCCCAAGGGGGGAAGCCCTTGTGAAATTATCCTTTTGCACTTTGGGCATAGTTTCTTATAAATATTCACCCAACAATCTAAGAAAGGTATTCAATTCATACGAGAATCAAGACTCGAACATCAAAGGCATTAGGACTTTCCCTTTTGGTGAAAAGATCAAGGCCTTCCCAAAAAAGATACAAACTTTCATCTCTCTTCTCTCAATCATCTTTTTCTTTTCCTATTAAGGGGAGTAACTTAAGTGTCAAAGGGGCATTCCTTGGTTTGCCTTTTTTACAGGGGAGAAGAAAAAGGGAGGGGCGAACGGAGGGACGTCTCAGGCGCCTACCATCTCGTAAACCCGTCTTTACCACCTAATCACTCTTGATAACTCTGTCCCGAAACAAATACAAAAGAAAAACAAAAATAAAATAAAAAGCACTTGATCTTGTGGTCATCCTTACTTGATCTGATAAGTGATGACTTTTTTACTACTACCACAAGCGCATGGGTAGTTGTAGTATAGATAAAAAGATCGTCCTCAGGGACCAAAGTAATCTATTAAGTTTTGTCTACCAGAATATGCTAAGCAAATACTAAATCAAGGAGTTTTAATTCAACAACTTCAAATCTACTAATTCTAAATTCAATCTAAAGAAACGCCAAGGGATTTATTCAGTTAAGAAAGGTGATTGGATCAAAATGATAAACATGTGCTTTTATCTAATCAAATAATTTCGAGGAATTGCAATCTATCCTGAATTTAGTCTATTCTTTTGAAATCAACCAAATTGCCTAAACTAAGTAAAAATCGTTCTTTCAAACTAATTTGTCTTGATTCAGGTTAAATATTTTTGATTACTTTCTAGTCTTCCTAATATAAAAATCTCTCTTTCGAGTCGACACTATGTTGGGTTTTATCAAACAGTCTAACAATCAAATGTCACATTTCAATTTTTCACTCAATTGTTTCAAGTGTGTGAGCATACTTTGGCCAAAAATTCACTCACAACATGACAATCACTTGATAAAACAAAATGAAACCAATCATGAATCAAAGCACAATTCTAATGACAAACATGATCCAACTACACTTTCATTAACAAATAAATCCCTAAACAAAATAAACTACTTGCACATGATTAAAGATTAAACAACTAACCAACGATTCAGCGAAAATCTGAGAGGGAAGGGCTTGACAAAGACAGCCTTCAACCAAGGACTTCAAATCGCCTCAAAATTGAACTAACACTTAAGATTTCTCACAAAATCACCAATCAAACTAAAAAAATCCTAACTAAAGAGTAAAATTTTGAGAAAATAAATGAACTAAACTATGCTTTTTTTTCCTTTTTCTGCTACTAAAAAACAATGTTTTATAGAAGAACATGGATGTTTTCAGCCACACAGCCAAAGGAAGATGAAGAGGCCACAGTTACACAGCTTACCGTGGTCCGACTTGGTCTTGGTTGGCATCAAATTTCTGCTCTTCTCTTTCTCCATGGGCATAGCATCACATGAGTGTCCATAGGGAGGTCAAAATACATCCAATGAGGGTCAAATGTTGGGTCAAAATGGCCTAAAATCCTGTAAAACACATCAAACAACATACATAAGTATAAATCGAGAATAGGAGTATAAATGTTAACTTAAAGTACATAAGTCTCCTAACATGTGGCGAAATGACCCTAAAATGATGCATACACTAGGCACTTATCAATTTCTAAATTCATTGAAGGCTTAAAACCTTCGGGAATAAGTCAGCGTCATTGTTCAACGTTTTTTTTTTTGGGTTACAACTTGGAAAGGCATGGTACCATAAACTAAGGCATGAGATCTTGTTTTTTTATCACAACAAAAATCAGTCAAACATTTATTCACAAAAATTAAGTGTTTCTGAGAAATGGCACTGTGAGATGTATACAACGAAAGGTCGGTGCAGGACAAGCAAAGGTGTTTATCACAACAATATAGATGTCTATCTAAATAGTAGTAGAATCAATTGGTAGTGATATACAATTGTATTCAAGCTTGAAGATAACTTCTATATTGTTCTTGAATTATCGTGGATCTTGAATTATAACACATTATTTGAGATGGTTATTTGTTATACTATAAATTATTTTTATAGTGAAATGTCTTCCATTGGTTTGTCCATGGTTTTCCCCTCTATGTGGGAGAGTTTGTCATGTTAAGTTCGGAAAGTTGTTTGATTTTTTTTTTTCCTATATTTAACTCCACATATTATTTGCTTGTGGGTGATGTTTAATTATCAGGTTGCAACTGATTGTTCCTATGGGTAGTCTAGGACCTAGCAGTAGCAATACAAGCATCCACTCACACTAAATAGATTGTACATATTACTTTCTATTTGGGAGTTATATAGGGAAAATTCTTTCTCAAATGAACTTCTACCAGCACCCAAGCATAGGAGATCCTTTCTTTTGCAGATATAAATTGGTCCATACATAGAGATGTCCTTATGAGGTTCACAAGTTTACTTAATGCACTAGTTGACTAAGCATGCATATCAAAGTCTAGTAGGTTAATCCATGTGGGACCTTAGGTTTTTGCTCCTTTGGAAAGCTAAAATCAACATTCGATTTCAAAGTACTAAAGCCCTTCTTCCATACTCCAAGGTACCCCTCTGATAATCAAATCATTGGTCCCATGTGCATCAAAATGAAAACTAATCCATGCAGTTTTGTGCAAATAAACCTTAGCATTAGAAACATGTTTCCAAAATTGATTATTAGTTGAACGAGGAGTGAAGCCCACAAGATACCATGCCAATGCATTGGCCCAAAATTCCACAACATACTCAATATCGGCAATTGTAGTAGGACCACCATCAACTTCAACTGGATTATAAAACTTAATTTCATACCATTTTTGGGGCTATGATCAGCAAGCAACAGCTGACAATAGCTAGGTTTCTTTGCCCCTTGCCTTTTTGGATTTTCATCATTGTTTTTTGAAAAAGGCTTTTCACCCTCTTCTTATTCAAACTCCATGTTCTCCCCTCAACCTCTTCCTTATACATTCGCTCCGTTTAGAATCTAGGTGTTCGATTTGATGTAATACTACCACCCCACTTAATCTTGATAGTAATTTTTCCCACAGGCCTTACCTCAAATACTGGCACCCCCCACATCAACAAAGATATCTCCCTACCTAAGTAGATCTCAAAGCATTAACTAATCAATTAAAATCTAAGATCCTCTATGAGGCTTGGCGATCATTCTTGTTCTCCCCACTAGGTAACACAACCTTAAATCAACTAGTAGGTCTTCCTCTCTTCTTTGTCAAAGCAACGTTGGCGCACAATAGCAAAAAATCGCTTATTCTAGAACTCACGAGAGAGTCTCATATGCTTGCCTTCTTACGGCTTTCTTAATGTTAAATTTTTATATAAATTGGGCCATAAACAAATAGTCATGCATATAAGCTCAAATTAGGTTCTAACCCAAAACTAATTCACTATGAGTGGAGTAACTCACAAGCTTACATATAATCTCAAATAGTTTAATTTTATCAACGTGGGTCAATACCTACTTTCATACTCCAACACGCCCCCTATGTATGGGCTACTAACAAGGCTCAACACGTGCACAAAACTTTAATCAAACAGGGATGGTGGTAAATCGAGATCAAGCAATTGCTCTACTACCATGTTAATTTTTTCTTATATAGATTGGGCCAAATGAGTAATGCATATAAGCTCAAATGAGGTTCCAACCTAAAAAAATTACCGACGTTCCAACCTAAAACCAATTGGCAATTAGTTTTGGGTTAGAACCTCATTTGAACTTATATGTATGACTTTTTATTTATGACCCAATTTAAATAAAAATTTAACATGGAATCAAAGTAAGTTGCTTGATCTTTATTTGCCACCGTCCCCATTTAATTAAAATTATTACCAGCCCATATGTGAGGGGGTATGTTAGAGTACGAAAGTAAGTATTGTCCCACATTGATAAAATTAAAAGGGTTGAACTTGTATATAGGTTTGTGATTTACTCCACTCATAGCCAATTGGTTTTGGGTTGGAACCTCATTTGAGGTTATGTACATGACTCATTGTTTATGACCTAATCGATAAACAAAAATTTAACAATTAACAATGTAATAAAGATTGATGGCGATCCTAATTGGATGTAACAAAAATACAAAATTGATAATTTGGCAAGAAAAAAATAAGTCAACACCAATAAACACCCAATTTTTACGTGAAAAACCCAAATCGGGGAAAATGCGGGTGGCGATGACCGGAAATAATCCACTATGTGAGAGGAGAGTATAAAATTGATTTCAAAGCAATGTGCTTGAGTAAGAGATCAATATAAGTGATTACAAATTGACTCCAAACACTCTCTTACAAATGAGAAATAGTGAAATTAAAATGGTATAGAAGAATAATGGTGATGATAATTTTTGATGATGAGGCTTGATCAAGATGATTGGATGATGGATGATGAAGCTTGATGAAGATTTGTAGCAACTCACTAGTAACTTTAGCAATTAATCTGCACTAATCCGTGATAAGCCTTGCCATAATCTTCAAAAATGGATCAAGAAAAGCAGCTCAAATGTCACCAAGCTTGCCACGGAAGTCTCATGGACCTCAGTAGAAGAAAACACTTTACTGATGATGATCCAAGCTTACCGTTGCTGAACATTGGGCCATGCTGAAACTGGAAGCCTAAGCTTCGCTCAACGCGAGAGAAAGAGACGGAAAGCAGGCTAGTCGCTGGGCCTAGTTTCCTACTGGGCCACATGAGTAAAAAATGAGGTATGGCCAATTTTTTTTTTCTTTTCTTCTCGTCTTGTATTGGCCCAAGTAAACCAACCAAAGCTATTAATATTTTTGGGTCATTCCCAACAATATCCAACTTGGACCAAAAATTCTTCAATAATTAATATTGTCGAGGAAACCCGAAGGTAGAGCTCTATAGGGCAGAGCCCCGAAGGGCTATTATAAGCTGTGAACACAGACTGAGTCCAACCAATATTGGAACTTAGTAATAGAAAGTGGTTTGGTAAGCATATCTGTAACATTATCAGATGTATAAATTTTCTTCACAACAATTTCCCCTTGTGCAATAATATGTCGAATAAAATGGTACCTGACACTAAAGTGCGTGGTCTTGGAATGATAAACATCATTCTGGGAAAGATGAATTGCACTCTAGCTATTAGAAAATACCTTTGTAGTACCTTGTGCAATACCAAGCTCAACAAGAAGACCTTGTAACTATATAGCTTCTTTGACACCTTCAATTACAGCCACATATTCGGCTTCAGTAGTAGATAAAGCTGCAATAGGTTACGAGGATGTTTTCCAAGAGATAGCACCCACACATAAAGTAAAGATATAACCAGAAATAGAACGCCTATGGTCAAGATCTCCACCATAATCGAAGTTAACATAACCAACAACAATAAGAGTTATAGATTTGGATTTATTAAATATCAAACACTTATTAAGAGAATCCTTTCACATAATGAAGAATCCATTTCACAACATACCAATTATACTTACAAGGATTATGTATAAAGTGGCTCACAACACTAACTGCATGGGATAAATCAGGTCTAATGCACACCATAGTATACATAAGATTACCAACTGTACTAGAATATGGAATATGCGACATCTTCTCAATTTCCTCCTCATATTTAGGATAAGAATCAAATGACCAACTTATAATCGCTCATATTGAACGTACCAAGTACTTTTTCTCAAGATATTTCTTTTGAGACAGTTAGAGCTTACCAGCCTTGTGATCTCTATGTATCTCCACACCAAGAATCTTTTTAGCTACACCAAGGTCCGTTATTTCAAACTCATCACTAAGGTGAAATTTCAACTTGTTGATCAAGGACATGTCATTAGAAGCAATGAGCATGTCGTCAACATATAAAGCAAATATATGAAGGAACCTTCCAATTGCCGAAAATGAACACAATTATCATAACCTTGTCTAAACATAAAAAGGCATCAAACCTTTTATACCATTGTCGTGGAGCTTGTTTAAGGCCATATAGAGACTTTTTCAAGTAGCGCACAGGATTCTCCTTATCGGGAACCATAAATCCCTCGGGTTGCTTTATGTGGATCTCTTCCTTCAACTTGCCATGGAGAAAAGCTGTTTTAACATCCAGTTGCTCCAACTCAAAGTCAAATAAGGCAACCAAAGCAAGTAACATTGTAATGGAATTGGACAAACAACAGAAGAGAATATTTCATTAAAGTCAACAACTTCCTTCTGGTTGCAACCATGAACAACCAAACGTGCTTTCCACCTTTCATCTTCAACCCCAGGGATTAGACCTGGCAAAAATTAACCCAACCCAAAAACCCGACCCGATTCCATTCGAAAATTTTAGGTTTTGAACACGATTTTCTCGACCCAAACCCAAAATAAACCGAACCAAAAAAATCCGTAAATTAGCAGGTCAAACCTGACCCAAACCCAAATCTGTCCGCTCGACCTGAACATTATATCATTAGTTTTTGATTTTTCTCTAATTTATCCCTTTTAAAAATAGTGGTTAGTTATTTTTATCGAATAGTTTAAAAAGACATTATATAACTATTGCATCTATTTACAAATTAAACAACAATAACCTTATTTTTTCTTCTCCATATCTGAAAATAATATTGTATAGAACTTTAAATGAAAAAATATTAAAAATTATTATAAAATTGCATAAAATCACCATGTAATCTTTTTAAAAAAAGTTAATTTAAAAAAAGGCAAGCATTAAAGATGCGCAAGTCATACTATTATATACTTAGTTAAACAACCATGTCCAATTATTTTTTAAAATTAATTAATTTATAATAATTTAGATTTTTGATGTTATAACTACAAGATAATATCTTGTACTTCTTTTGTTCAATTTTGTTTGGTTTTCGTTCTAACTAGTCTTGATTTATGATGCTAGTTGTAGCAAAGCAACTAGCCGTATTCGTATTGAGGTCGGCCCATTAGTAAAGGTTTACCTGATAGGACATTGTTAGGCTAGTTAATAAAAATATTAAATTATTAAATAGGTTATTAGCGGTTAAACTACTACAACCCATTAAAATGCTCTAGATAGACTGCCCATAAATGATCGACCTGCTATTGACCTCCATTCAATGTACGGGCTGATCTACCTGAAATCAAATGAGGCTTGATTCTTTGCCCACCCATACAAGATGTTCATATATTGTAGTAAAAAGTTTGAATATTTTTAATATTCTTTTGAGAAATTACAATTATTATGCCGTTTCATTAAATACTGAAAATTTTGAGTAATAAATATGCAGAATTTTTGATTTTGAAAAAAGGAAAATAACTCACAGAAAAGGCACTCTAAACCCATTGGGTTGATCCGAAACCCTTAAAACCGAAATACACCTAACTCGCATTTTACCCGAACCCGAGATACACCCGACCCGTATTTTACTCGAATTCGAATACACCAGACCCGTAGTTAACCCGTCCGCCCAAACTGACAGATCTACTAGGGATGCCTTCTTGCGCTTGTAGATCCATTTAGTAGTCAAGGCACGACGACCTTTAGGAAGTTCATTCAACTCCCAAGTCCCATTTTTTGTGTAAACTTTCTTTCTTTTCTTGCATTGCCATGAGCTAATTTGAGGAGTTAGGACAAGAGATAGCTTATGAATACATTGAAGGTTCAATAGCTTTAAGAGTCTCTTGTGTAACAATGAGTACATATGTTGTTAACCTGCTCTCATCATTGGCACATAACGAGCAGGTTTTCTAGTTATTCTCCTCGATTTATCACAAGTAATAGAATATGTATCCTCCACCTGAGGCTTATCGAGACTTGAGGTGCTCAAATTTAGCTTATCAACATGGACCTCATCGTTAGAATGAGGTAATGTGGATGTAGTGCTGCCACCTTGAATTGGAACCTCTAACTCCACCTTGTCACTAGTATCATATAAATCACCTGTACCAATACAAGATACAGTAGACTCTTTCCCAAGAGAAAACATGGCAAACTCGCTAAAAGTAACACTCTGACTTTGAATAACTTACTTGGAACTAGGACATCATAAACTATACTTTAGATTCGGATGCATAACCAAGAAACATGCACTTAATAGACTTAGGAGCTAGGTTGCCATCACTGAGATGTGCATATGCATGACATCCAAGTATTCTTAAGATAGAATAGTCCACGAAATTACCTAACCAAACCTCTTCTTGGATTTTGAAGTCAATAGAGGAGTGTGGAGAGTGGTTCACAAGATAACAAGTCATTGAAACTCGGTCCAAACATCACAACGGTGCCATAAACCAGCATTGGAGAGCATGCAACAAGCTCTCTCTAAAAGAGTCCTATTAATATGTTTGGTGACACCATTTTCTTGAGGCTTCCTAATTAAAGTTTTGTGTCTAGCTATGCCATGTGTAGCACAAAATTGACTGAAGTCTGACTCACAAAACTCTAGACGATTATCGCTCCTAAGATTTTTGATTTTTCTCCCAATCTGGTTCTCAACAAAGGCCTTAAATTTCTTAAACATAGGAAATACTTTATTTTTATGTCTTAAGAAATAGTCCCAGACTTTGCGCTAGAAATCATCCAGAAAAGTTAACATGTAGCGTTTTCCTCCAAAAGAAGGACTCCAAGGAATCCCATAAATCCAAATGAATATAATCTAGGGTATCCTTGGTATGGTGTTTAGGAATAGAATTATTGGCTTTCTGTTGTTTACCAAAGACACAATGGTCACAGAAGTCAAGTTTACCTGTACCTTCACTACCAAGAAGACCTCTCTTGCTTAGGATCGTCATGCACTTTTCACTCATATGCCTTGAACGAGCATGCCATAATCAATAGAGATCAATATCGGATGAGGAGGTGGTGCCAGCTACAGAACCTGTCACTATGGAACCTTGTAGGATGTAAAGACTGCCATGTCTCACATCCTTCATTAGAACAAGTGCACCTTTGAAGAATTTTAAGACTCCATATTCAACTAAATACCTGCAACCATTAGACTCAAGAGTACCAAGTGAAATCAGGCTGTGCTTTAAATCTGGAATGTGACGAGCATTTGTCGAGGTTCTTACAATACCATCATGGGTTTTGATTTGCATGGTGCCAATCCTAATCACAATACATTCTTCAACTAAGTGTCGTCGCTTCTTACAATACTTACAAAATTTGTTGGATTTACGCCTTCTAGACTTTGAACGGGAGTTTCTCCTATTAGTGCCCTCTTTTCCAACGGTTTTACCTCTCATATGCAAGCCCTAACCTTTGTCATTAGAATCCAATTCAAGGTCGAATTTTTCTTTGGACAATAAACTTGCTTTTATGTCCTTAAAAGATAATGTCTCATTGTTACTATATAGCAAGATTTTCTTAAAATGCTTATAAGAAAAGGGTAATGAGACTAACAATAAAATTGCTTTGTCCTCATCCTCAATTTTAACATCCATACTTTCCAAATCAATAAAGATGGAGTTAAAATCATCAAGATGATTTTAAATAATAGTACCTTCAGTGATAGATACGTGTACAAACTTTCTTTGACACGAATTTTGTTGGCAAGACTTTTCGTCATATATAACGCCTCTAATGTGAGCCATAGACTTGCTGTTGTAGTCTTGTCAAGGACTACATGAAGGACATGAGATGCGAGGTATAATTTGATGGCAGAGAGTGCCTTCTCATCAAGATCCTCCTATCTGTCATGGAATTAGGCTTTTTGGCTTTACTGCCAAGAGCTTTCTTCAAGCCGTTCTATCTAAGGATAGTCATCATTTGGAATTTTTAAGTGTTAAAACTTATCTTGCCATCAAATTTGAAAATGTCAAATTCCGTGACGGTTGTCATCTTTGCTCCTAGGCTTTGATACCACCGGTTAGGATCGAAGGCGATTTTAATTGGATGTAATAAAAATTACAAAATTGACAATTTGGCAAGAAAAAATAAATCAATATCGATAAAAACCAAACTTTTACGCTGAAAAACCAAATCGGGAAAAACCACAGGTGGCGATAACCAGAAATAATCCACTATGTGAAAGGAGAGTACACAATTGATCTCAAAGCAATGTGCTTGAGTAAGAGATCAATATTAGTGATTACAAATTCACTCTAAACACTCTCTCACAAATGAGAAATAGTGGACTTAAAATGGTGTAGAAGAATAATGGTGATGATGATTTTTGATGATGGGTCTTGATGAAGATGATTGGATGATGGATGATGTAGCTTGATGAAGACGTATAGCAGCTCACTAGTAATTTAGCAATTAATCTACATTAATCCGTAATAAGCATTGCCATACTCTTCAAAAATAGATTAAAAAAAAAGTAGCCTAGAAGTCACCAAATTTGCCATGAACTGTGGGCTTGGCCACAGAGGTGCCGTGGACCTCACTAGAAGAAAGTACTCTACTAATGATGATTCAAATTGGAAGAAATGTTGTTAGGCCACATGTCTCGCTCAAAGCCCAAGTGTTCAAGCTGCTACCATTGCCAAACACTAGGCCACGCTGAAATTGGAAGTCCAAGATTCGGTCAACCCGGGTCAAAGAGAAGGAAAGCTGGTCGGGCGCTGGGCCTCATTTCCAGTTGGGCTGCGTGAGTGAAAAAATAAAGCCTGGCCAATTTTTCTTTCTTTTCCTGTTGTCTTGTATTGGCCCAATTAAACCAACCAAAGCTATTTATATTTTTGGGCCATTCCCAACAGGGAGGTTTACCAATTTTCCACATGACTTAAATTTATGTTCACCTTGTACTATTATGGTCAGGGTTCATTTTTTTTTTTGGGTCAAACTTTATGGATTTTGATTATAATTTAACTAAAATATAATTAGCCGAATGTATTGAGAAGTTGCAATTAAAAGTACTTCCTCTAAAGCTTCCAAAGAAGTCTATTTCCTCATGTGTTAAGAAGAAATAATGGTCAAATATGGTTCTTGGAGGCTGCAACAAGTCAACTATGACAATAATAGTGATAAAGAGGGATTTTACTATTATTATTATTATTGTTATTGTCATTATTACAACCACTACAATGCAATTATATAATGTTCAAGAAAAAAAAATGTGGAATGATAGAGTAGATTTTAAAATACTCTACCCTTTGCTATGGTACAACTATTCAGAGATCCATCATTATTGAAAAACTCAGTATTGTGTCCTTTATTTTGTTCCATGCTAATTTTGGATGAATACATTAGTATTTCTTAATTTGGGACTTTGATATGTATTTTACTAATGTTGAGTCACTATTGGCCCATCGAACTTATCGCACATTTTCTCCATTTACAAGACTCGAAAGCGAGATCTTACGTAATAGCAGCAAGTGTCAAACCACTTAAACCTACTGTAATCACAAATTTCAAGATTGAATTTTTTGTGTTGATTTGAATGAATGGGTACAATCTTTATGAATACGATAATCCTCTGATTCTATCTCCTTTTTATGATAGATTTTCCAACCTTTGAAGCAAGGTTGGTAGGGGCCTATTTATAAGAAAACTTCCCCCTCCCTCTTGAAAGTCAAGATGGGCCTTGACTTGGGTTTTGGGCTTGAGCCTTTCAATTAGGCCTCATCCTAGATTGCTTTGGCTTTTATTTGCTTTGACTTTGACTTTAACTTTGAATTGAAAGTCTCCCGGGCTTAGGTTGGGCATTGACTTGGAAGTCACCTCGAGTTTTGACCGAACGTTGACTTGAGGGCCGCTTGAGGTTTGACTTGGGAGTCGACTTAGGCCTTGACCTTTGACTTGGTAGTCAACTTAGGCTTTGACCTTTGACTTTGACTTTGTCCTGGTTTCCACCGTGCCTTGATTTGAAATTCATTCGGACTTTAGGTCGTAACTCGACTTGGTAGTCATCTGGAGCCTCAATTTGGGCTTTGACTTGAATTTTGACTGAGCTTTGACTTGAAAATTATTTGAGCTTCATCTTGGGCTTGACTTGAGAGTCATTTGGGCCTGACTTGTGAGTCGTTTGGGCTTGATTAAATTAATTAAAAGGGTTGGCCCTGATAATTAATTTTGTTTTATTTTGGTATGGCATGAATAAATTTTTAGTGCCTATAAATTACCTCCTTGAGATAAGATCACGTACGAGACTTGTTGTTTGAGCGTGATTGATGTCTCGAAATTTTTTTTTTTTAAAGGCTTGAACATATGATAATTACTTTTGTCAAAGAATTGGGAGAAAAATTGAATTGAATCATTTGGAATAGCCTGAAGACAAGGTCATGGCCCAGCTGCAACAAGGCCTGATTTTGTGGCGGATCCATCTTTCCCTTTCCTTCTTCCTTCTTCTATATTTTTTTCGCATGGGGTTGGGCCCGATTTTTGTTTCCAAGCCATGGCCCACGTCCTAAAGCCTGCTGCCCTCCTTTTTTTCTCTTCCTGTCTTTGGCGTGGGCTTGACCCTTCTTTCTATTCTCTTTCCCCAGCTAGAGCCCTGTTTTATTTTTTAAAAAAAAACACACAGGCCTGGACTTCGTCGAGGTTGCCTGGCTCATTTCATTTAAGTAATCACGTGAGGAGCACGTGACCTCTTTTGGCTTTCTTTTTTTTCTTTTTTTGCACGTGGGCCTTTTCATATTGGGCCTCCCTTTTCTTCTTTTTTCCTTAATTCGCGTATAGGCTAGCTCGTCTCAGCCCCTTTTTTTCTTTCTTTTTCTTTTGCAGGCTGGGCCCGTTCCTTCCCTTTATTCCTAGGTAAGCCTAGGTCCCTTCCCTTCTCTTAATCCTTCTAGCCTAGCTTCACTTAGAGGGCACGTAGTAAGTGCGTGATCTGCTGCCCCTATTCCCCTTTCTTCCTCATCTACCGGTCAAAACCCAGACCTGAAAATCGCACAACCAGACGTCGCTACTGTTCACGGTGCACGGTGGTCAGTGGAGGCCCTCCCCTTAAAGCTTGATGCTCATACGGCCTAATTCCGGTTTGAAGGGTTTAGCTCTCATTTCGGCATCTGTAGCTGCTACAAAGGTATCACATTTTCAAACTTTCCACCATCTCTTTGTTGACCTTTCAAACTTGCAACTTCTTATGAAAGACCTATGCTTTGATGTTTGGCCTTGATTATTTGGATGCCCACTTTCTTAATCTTCAAGCTGCAATTTGGTAATTATACCAATTGCGGGCGATTTTTTGGAGGCATGTGATGTCCTGTGAGCTTTACTTTGAGGATTTGGTTAGGTTTGATGATGGGTCTGTTTTAAGCACCTTCTTGGAAGGGTTTGTGATCAATATTACTCAGTCTGATGGTGCTTCGTTGCTTAATGGGGAAATTACCGTTGATTTTCTAGCGTTTGTTCGTGGTGATCGGGTTGTTGTCAATGGATTAAGTGGAATTCTGTCTATGCCTGAGATGCTGTCAGAGAGAGAAGCCATCGCTAACTCTCCAGATCATGGTTTCGACAGTTGTTTCAATTTGTCTAGGGCTTTAGCATCTTCAGTGGTTGTTGAACTCGTTTCTCTCTCCCCCAATGGTGCAATACTTGAGCTTTAATTGAGAGTAGACTGTTTATGAGCTTCCACACCTTTGGCTTTTCAGTTTAGGAAAACAAAAATAGGATCATACCCACCCATACTATGGGTAATTTAGAGGCTGGGTGAAAGGCTAAGGTAGGGTTTTGGGATTGGATTAGGAGTGTTTCCAGTGACGTTTTTGAGGTTTTTGGAAGAATTGGGGTTTGGTGAAGAATTGGGGTTTTATGGAAGTGGGTGTTGGTGTGATTGGTGGAAGCATGATAACTTCCCTTCCCTTCTCTCTTTTTTTGGGAATCAGCTAAAGGGATTAAGCTTTGTAAATAGAAAGTCCCCTTCACCACCACACAAGAAGAAGGTGATGGCCTTGCTCTACTTTTTCTTTATTTGATTTCTGTTGCTTTATCACCAAAATCTTGGTGGTTTTTTTTCAATGGCTTTATCATTTGCAGTCTTGATGGCTCTTCTTTTTTTTTGACAATTATTGACTACAAAGGTGGTGATTTTGGCCACAAATATGCCCAAAGGGGCAACTTTATTATGTTGAAAGGACCTCTCATGTCGTGCTAATGCTCTTTTTGACGATATATGTTGAAAGACCTTCATGCTTGCTTGTGATGTCGTAATGTCATGCCCCTTTGTGGTGGCAATTTTTTTTTTGGTTGCCGCAGCGTCATGTTTACTTGTTGAAATGTGGCATCTATTACCGCTTGTGGCTTTTTTTTTGGGTATGCCAAGACCCCTTCTCTTCTTTTTTTTTTTTTGGTTACATTTGTATTGTTACTTGTGTAGGTTGAAGAGCCATTTTAAGAACTACTTGTGAAGTGGTTCGCTGTTAGGCCTTTAGTGCCTAGAACGGATACCTATACACATGAAAGTGGTATGAATACTTGAAGAACCACTTATGAAACGGTTCGCCGCTAGGCCTTTGGTGCCTAGAATGGATACCTATACGCATGAAAGCGGTATGAAGACTTGAAAAACCACTTGCAAAACGGTTCGTCGCTAGGCCTTTGGTGCCTAGAATAGATACCTACACGTATGAAAGTGGTGCGAAGATTTGAAGAACCACTTACGAAACGGTTTGCTGCTAGGCTTTTGGTGCCTAGAACGGATACCTACACGCATGAAAGTGGTATGAAGCCTTGAAGAACCACTTGCGAAATGGTTCGCCGCAACCGGTACCAACACGCATGAAAGTGGTACAAGTCGCGAAGAGTAGCTTACGAGTAGAAAGGTGATGTCTTTGATCTCTTTTCTTTCATGCCTCCATTTTTTTGTGTATATGATGTGTACTGCACTTGGTGGTTTGCTAACCAAGCTGTCTATGTACTTATGGGCGCTTGCAATTCCCAATAAGATCAAGTCATCATGTACTTTAATAAAGCATTCTTTTTTCATTTGTTTTGCTGTTCATAGTTTATACTCTTGCGGGCCAGAAGTAGTACAACGATTTTGGTTTGAGTGAACATTTTATACTGTTGTCCGGGAGCCTTCCTTTTTTATTGTGTGTACTGTCTGGACTCTTGCTTAGGAGTCTTCTTTTTTGAATGTGCGAATAGTTTAATCTCTTATTTGTGAGTCTTCTTTTTTAATGTGCGAGCAGTTTAGTCTCTTGTTCGGGAGTCTTCTTTTTGAATGTGCGAACAGTTTGGACTCTTGTGCAGGAGTCTTCTTTTTGAATGTGCAAATAGTTTAGTCTCTGCTTTGGGAGCCTTCTTTGTTTTGACGTGAACTTTGGGTGTGTCTTTTTTTTTTTTTTTTTTGGTGAACAGTTTAAGCTCTTATTCAGGAGCTGGCATTTTCTTGACGTGTGTAAATAGTTTAGTTTCTTGTTCGGAGTCTTTCTTTTTAAATGCGTGAACAGCTTAATCTCTTATTCGGGAGTCTTCTTTTTTTTTGAATGCATGAATAGTTTAGACTCTTGTTCGGGTGCCTTCTTAATTTGAATGTGTGTGAACAATTTAGACTCTTGTTCGGGAGCATTCTTTTTTTTTTGAATGCTTGAACAGTTTAGACTCCTGTTTGGGAGCCCTCATTTTTTTAAATATGTATGAACAATTTAGACTATTGTTCAGGAGCCTTCCTTTTGTGGAATGCATGAACAATTTAGACTCTTGTTCGGGAGCCTTCTTTTTTTGAATGTGTATGAACAGTTTAGACTCTTGTTCAGGAGTCTTCTTTTTTTTAACATGTGAACAGTTTAGTCTCTTGCTCAGGAATCTTCTTTTTTGAATGTGTGAATAATTTAGTCTCTTGCTTAGGAGCGGACTTGGTTTTTGATGTGAACCTTGAGTGTTGTTTTTTTTTTTTTTTTGAATGGTGAACAGTTTATGCTCTTGTTCAGGAGCTGATCTAGCATTTCCTCAAGGAAAGTCGCCGACATCTTGGCTTGCATCGTAGCTGGAAAAAGCTTGCTCTTTAGTTCTTTCTTTTGAACTGGCCCTAGCCCTATGGCTAATGAGAAGTAGGACATGTCTTTTTACTTAAAACGAGTTATCCACCTTCACATCCAAAGTGAAAACATGCTTCATGCGTGAAAGAATTGAACTTTGGATTTCATTTAGTTTGCCAAGGCGGTTGAACACGGAATCCTTCTTTTAGGAAGGCGGTGAGTTTGATGACGTCTCACCTATCTTGATTCTGGCAAAGACCGAGGGTTTAGGCTGCTCATCCCTCCTCAACCTATGGAAGATGGAAGATTTTGAGGTTTTGCCCTTTCCCAACCTGCTAAGCACAGAAGGGCTGGCAGGGCGTTGGTGCGACGTTGACGGCTGCAACTTGTCGAAAACGGACGTCTTCAAATTGGTTTTAGCATTGCCACCCTCACCATTATCAACCTCCTCGGCTGTAATATATCGCATGAGGGCTTACTTGTCCTTATGTCGTCCTGAAATCCTCACAGGCTGAGGCGGTACATAGCCAAGGCCAACTTTAGGCGTTATAACGCTGGCCCCTCGACTCTGTAAGACCCTTTGTGTGCTGTTAAGTCCGTGTGGCTTAACCTCGATTACATGCCCCAAATGTGTTGGTTGGCTGAAGTCATAGTTAGACTTCTTCGTTAACTTGTATGCATTCGGATCAAACCCATCACTGGTGCGCATAGCTGGCAAGTCCCTTTCTTCTTGGAGTAAGCCTTAGAAAAGGTGACGAAACCAGAGAGAGGAGCCTTGGTCAATTTGCTTGGGCTCACCTTATGAACTGAAATCACACCCTTTTCTTTGAGAAGTGCCAACTAGCTTCATCGAACTTGCGTTCAACCTTAGTTGAGCCTTTAGGATTTGTACATTCAGCAAATGGAGATTCTCCATCCTTGCGATGGGACTTAGGAATGTACTTAAAGACTGGCACTGTTAGATTTGTCGTGACATTTGCTTGCTTGGCCGATGAGACTGAAATTGTCCTCTCATTCTCTTTTTTTCATAGTTGTGGCTTGATGCTACCATCACCATTTTCTTCAGGAGGGACACTCAGCTCTTCATTTGTCTCGTCATCATTAGATTCAAAGCATGAAGTTGTGTAGATAGCTGCACTATCAAATGAGGTCCTTGTGAAGTATTCTCTTGAGGCCTCTGGTGCTTCAGTGAGATCTATTTCAGAATCTGATTCATCAGCCTCTTGTACTATGATATGGCTAACTTCTACCATTTCATCCAAATCTGGAATGATTCTTCCTTCCTTAGCCAATCGCACAATGTGCTCCTTGAGTGTAACGCACTTTTCAAGAGGATGACTAATGATTTTATGGTACCGACAGTATTTGGGGTCGGCGGTCCTTCCAGCTTCCTCTAGACACTTTGGCTCGGGCAATTTAATGCCACCCTTCTCGAGCAAGTCATCTAGCATGCCTGATAAATCTGAGTCAGGAAATGAATACTTCTTTTCCTAAAGCTCTTTTAGTGTGCGATGCTTCTTTGTCACAACCTTGAACGACGAGCTCTTCTTGGCCCTTACTTTTGGCTTCCCCGTAATGCGAATTAGCTCACTTGTAAAGGTGGACAGCGCTTCTTTTGTCATGTTCTTAGAAAAGTTAACATTCTTCTCGAATTCAACTTCATCCTTCCTTGATTCAATACAATAGAAGGAGTTGCCACAGCGGCTAGCTATCGTCACCTCCATGTCATGCGCCTTGGTCGCCAATTCTTGAAAAGTCCTAAGTTTGCTCATTTGTAGGACGTACAACAAGTCCCTGTGCATGCCTTGTGTGCATATTTCAACGGCGGAAGCTTTAGACAGCGAAACCTTGCACTCGAAGCTAAGTGCGCGTCAGCAGTTAATACAGTCAAGATTTGGCTCGTCCTTCCATTGTTTTGTGTATGTTAGCTCAGTCATGCTGACAATGCGCTGAGTGTTGTAGAACCTGTTGAGGAACTCTTACTCCATTTGCTCTCAGCTGTCAGTGGACTCAGGCTCTAAGTCAGTATACCAATCGAAGGCAATACCTTTTAACCTCCTGATGAACTGTTTCATCATAAGGTTGCCGTCAGTCCCAGCATTATTGCATGTATCAATGAAGTGTGCGACATGCTGTTTTGGATTGCCTTTCCCCTCGAATTGTTAGAACTTGGCGGGTTGGTAACCGTGCGGCATGCAAAGGGCGTCAACCCTTTTAGTGTAAGGCTTGGTGTATAGGTGAGTTTTGTGCTAACCTTCACCTAGCTGCATCTTAACAGCATTTGCTATCAAGTCTTGGATTTGCTCAATGGTCATTGATCTAGAGGACTTGATATGTTTAGGGGTAGCACCTTCCTTTGACTGCTTCTCGCTGTAAAGTGTGGATGGACACTTTTTATGGGTCCTCACTTTCTGAGTCCTTTGTAGAAGATTGAGCTAGCTGTTTTTCTAACTTCCTGATCAGCTTCACAATCTTTTCTCCCTAAAACTTATTGTGCACTTTCTTTTCTTCATTCTCCCTGGTGAGTTTTTCTAGGATGGCCTTCATGTTAGCCATCTCCTCTTCCAGAGTGGTTATGCATGTCATCATGGCTGCCATGACAATAGTTTTAGATGACTCGACTACAGTTTCTAACATGCGCACCCCCTTTGGTGACGGTGTAGGAGAGTTACTGCTGTAGTAATCTTCAACCTCGCAAACTGGAGATTGAAGCTAAAGGTTTTGAGTTCCATCCATCCTAGAGGGCGCATTTTGCTGTGTCCTCGAGTCTTAGAGTTTGGATGGGGGCGGCGTAGTTTGCCTAGCAGCTGTCGGCACAGCAGCTTTCGCCATACTCCTGGTCTTCATTGTGTGCGCGCCCTTGCTAGAAGTAGCGCTCGCTTCACAGGATCTAAAAGATAGAGACCCCGTGATCTTCTCCTTCAAAGCTTGTAGGGCAACGTTGTTTGTGGCCATGTATTCGTTGAAGATGATGTTCTTGTGGTTTGAAAGTCTTGATCTTTAGGAGAGAGAGATGAGAGGTAGAGATGTCCCACCGAGCATGTCAAATTTGTAATCATAAATTTCAAGATTGAATTTTTTGTATTGATTTGAATGAATGGTACAATATCTATGAATACAATAATCCTCTGATTCTATCTCCTTTTTAAAATGGATTTTCCAACCTTTGAATCAAGGGAGGTAGGGGCCCATTTATAGGAAAACTTTTCCCCTCCCTCTTGAAAGTCAAGATGGGCCTTGACTTAGGTTTTAGGTCTGGGCCTTTCAATTAGGCCTCACCTTGGATTGCTTTGGCTTTCGTTTGCTTCAACTTTGACTTTGACTTAGACTTGAAAGTCTCTCGGGCTTGGATCGAGCATTGATTTGAAAGTCATCTCGAGTTTTGATCGGACGTTGACATGAGAGCCGCTTGATATTTGACTTGGGAGTCGACTTAGGCTTTGACCTTTGACTTGGTAGTCAACTTAGGCTTTGACTTTGTTCTAGTTTCGACCAGGCCTTGACCTGACTGTTGTTCGGATTTTAGGTCGTGACTTGACTTGGTAGCCGTCTTGAGTCTTGATTTGGGTTTTGACTTGAATTTTGACTGAGCTTTGACTTGAAAATTATTTAGGTTTTATCTTGGACTTGACTTGAAAGTCATTTGGACCTAACTTGTAAGTCTTTTGGGCCTGATTAAATTAATTCAAAGGGTTGGCTCAGATAATTAATTTTATTTTATTTTAATACTGCACGAATAGATTTTTAGTGCCTACACCTACTTGTGTTGATGACTCTTTTGGAGCAGTAAATAACAATTTTAGTAGAGGATAACTGATAGTTGTTTAACTAGCTATTTGAAAAGAATGTATTCGATCAAATTAGTGGTTTGATAAACTAGCCGATAAATTTTAAGTGACAAAAAAGGATATGACCAATACCAGCAGTAGTTGTTGTTCTTGTTATATTAATAATAATAATAGTAGTAGTAATAGTAGTAGTAGTAGTAGTAATAATTATTATTACTACTACTATTATTATTAATACCGCACAGTACTTTTGCTGCAGATGTTGCTACCATCACCACCACTCTTATTATTATTGGTCATACTAATTATATTATATTGTTATTCTTGTTATTTAGTTACCGTCATCATTGTCGTCGTAGTCGTCATCATCATTTGCCTACTTCAATGACACTCACTTATCAAAGCATGCCAATAAAATTTTTTTATGGTGTGGGATTTGTGTAGCAATATGGACATACATTAGTCAACCTGCAGAGGATCATTTGGATGTTCTGTAAATGAACAGTTTCGGTAATAGGCATTGGTATAGTATACAAATAAGTACTTATATAGAGTAGAAATAAATATTTTGGTACTATTATGTAGTTTACAATATTTTACATGAGGATGTTGCTGCTGGCGGTTATTAATAAGGATATGGATTGATTTTTGAGGAAGGACTTAGTATCGGATGTTTTGCTTGCACTTCTAGGGCATTTTATTGGTATTTTAGTATTATTGTTTCTCTATTTCATATTTAAGTACACAATATATTGTTGTTTATTATTCTATAATCAATAAGCATCTATTTATTTTCTAAATGAGTATCTATAAGGATTGTGAAGGAGCATTTTGATAATTATTGTTCTTATATGTCTTTAATTGTTTGACTTTTTGTGTTTTTTTTACAAAGGTATATAACTCCCAATTACAAAGTTATATTCATTGGAAAACTACGACAAAATAATTGAACTTAGATGAGATTTAAAGTTGAATAAATAAACATAAAAAGTAGAATAATTCTTTTTTTACAAGTGAAATGATTATAATAACATAATATTAAGACAAATTACAAAGTTATATTCATTAGATTAAAAGTGATGTGGATCTCGATGTAATTTTTAACAGATTATTTTGACGGAAAGTTAATCTATCAAAAATTTTGACAGATATTTTGGCGGAAAAGAGATGATCATGACAAGTGTAGTGATGGACTGTCAGTTCGTCAAAATATGGTTCGTCATAAATTCTGACTGGTTGTCAAATCGTCAAAATCAGTCTGTCGCTAATTTTACGAGTCAGTAGAAAAGTCAATTCCAACCAACAATTTTTTGACAGCTATAAATTATGTTACAAATTCTATCACAGTGGTCATTTTTCGTCAAAAACAGCTAGATTTTTTGTAATTCACTTTTATATTTTGTATAAGATCTACATGGTATTTAATGCGTTACTCTTTTTTTTGTGCATTAAGAGCATTGTGTATTAATCCTGTGAATAAAAAGGAAAAAAATGAAAGCATCCAATGGAAATTTGACAAATGTCGATACATAATCAAGTCATTCACTTATACATATACATACAAATATATATATATATATATATATATATATATATATATATATATATATATTATATATATAATATATATATATATATATATTATATATATATATATATATGAGGTGGTCCTTAATTAATATTACTAGCTGAGCAAAAAGTGGGGTTCTTTGTAGTTTCCTTCAAACCACAGCAAACAAAACTCCAAGGAAATCCCTCTCCCAACCAAAAAGGCCGAACAGGAAGCTGCAAATCCTTACACTAATTTACCGTGATGGCCTAACGTTGAAAAATTGCAATTTCGAGGAAAGCAACCCAAGCCAAAATCACTTTCCTTGGCTTATTCCCTCTCTTCCAAAGCACACTTCTTCCCCTTCAATTTCTTCCTATATATACACATACATCACCTCAATCAAAGCTCCAAACATTATCTAAATAATTATCCAAATACAGAAAAATCATCTGGCGGCAAGAATCAATAAGTGTGGCAAAAATGGGGTCATTATTTTTGAAGATTTTCTCCCCACGATGATGCAGACTCTCGGAGAAGAAGGATTCATGGAGGAACTTTGCAACGGGTTTGAGTTGTTGAAGGATGAAGAGAAGGGAGTGATAACGTTCGAGAGCTTGAGTAAGAATACTGCAATTTTAGGAATAAAGGATCTGAGTGAGGGGGAAATAAGGGGGATGTTGAGGGAAGGGGATTTGGATGGAGATGGGTGTTTGAACCAAATGGAGTTTTGTGTGTTGATGTTTAGGTTGAGCCCCGGCTTGATGGAAGGCTCAAGGAGGTGGCTTCAACATGTTCTTGCTGAATGATTATCTGCATGCTCTTTTTAATTTAGAATTAAGGAAATGCTTGTTCCTAGTTATTAATTTTTGGGTTTGTTGTTGGGCGGGGCCGGGGGGGATGGGGAATCTTGGATTAGGCTTCTATTTTGGGTGATTATAATGAGTTAATTTCAAAGTTTTCTTGACATGAAATGCTGGCACTAAGCATGCATTAGACAAAGTGTAATATAATCCCTATCGCTCATCGATTTTTTTTTTAATTAAAATTAACCACGAAAGCAGTGCAATATAATGTAGAGAGGGGGAATCGAACCTGAGATCTAATATACTAGGACCTCAATCTTAACCACTTGACTAAGATCTCATCTGTGCTCATTGATTTTTTATGATACTCTTGGATTTCCTCCAATTATATACTCCCATGATAGATGTGATCAATTAAATAGGAGCATTGTATAATTGCATATCAAAATAGAGTATGTTATCTCTAGCTATATAAATAATCTATCGACAAAATAACAATTAGTTTCGATTCGTCAATCGATAGAATTGTCAATGGCGACAAATTTTTATTTTACTTCTGTCTAAATATATAGGGTACTTAACTAGACTCCCAAGAGGAAAGCGACAATGCATGTCTTTGCAGCATAATTAAGGTTATTATGTCGTTATTGCTTTTGTGAGCTCCGGGGCCATTGCAAGTTCAAATATAAAATTAGTCCATCAATTACCCATTAGCTACATCATAAGACACATATTACTCATCTTTCTTGAAGCAAGTTTTAAAATACTCTATTGGAAACTTTTAAGCATTAGATGGGAGAATTTAACACCTGAATGCATGGGTAACAAAAGCTGTAAATATTTGATATATTACTATTAATAGTGTCAATATGCAGTACCTTCTTTTCTGGGTTCTTTCGTAGCTTGAAAATTATAGTCTAAACATGCTTAATGTAGGCCAATGTTATGATGAATAATTTATAGAAGTGATAGTTTAATTGATTTTTTAACAAATTGGGCGTTTTATTATGTCATTTCTTATTTTTATGAAGGGTAAGAATGCCATAACAACAATTAATCTTAAAATATTATAAATCTAAGTATTCAAATAAAGTTCACGATTAGTATTCAAAAAGGATTACATTGAAAACGGATAAAAACAAGTCTGTGAGCCTTCCCCCACTAACCTTCCCCCAAAAAATACCGAGCTCACTTTGCGTTCAGCAGCACTAGCGGCTCTTATGGCTGTCACGGTTGAGCTTTGGCCTTGACCACCTGAAGTGCAGTTCTTTAGTCCTTTTTCACCTTCTCTTCTCTTTTTCTTCCATCCTAGGAGGTTTAGGGTTTACTTCAATTAAGTACTCTAAGCACTAGCCATCAATTCCTACATCACACCTCCAACCTTTACATTTTCTTCGATCGTTTGGTCCTTACAACCCACAAATTCGTGGCATGACAGGATCTGATCGGATCGAGTGAATAATGTCAGTGGCTTGGAACTTCAAGGTTCATACAAAGAACATAGACTTAGGCTTGGTGAACGCTTGGTTGGCGCATCTTGTCTACTCAAACCATGTGTCCCTAATCCTACTAAAATTGGGTTTATTAACCTACTGGGTGCTATTTTTGGGTGCATCTGTGGCTTAGTGTGGGGGTTTGTTTGGACATCTAGCTGGGTTTCAGTCTACGTTAATTGCTCTAGAACTAGAGCGGAAGTCCATCTACCATGGCATGTCAATCTGGATTTGTTTTCCGAATTGTCTAAGAATCAAAGCAAAGGAAATTTTGATACAAATGTAGGAAGAGCTATCATGGGGATAGAATCTCCTCGTGAGGCTCTTTTGATCAAAAGCATTAAAGTAGGAAGATAATAAGTTCTTTACAACAAAAGCTTATAGGCTAGCTATTCATCTTTATGACAAATCTATGTAGTATCTATGTATGTTTGTTCCTGAGAAAGAGAATGATGCTAATTTGATGGAGGAACTTGCAACTGCTATCTACTTGAATATCACTGCCTTTTGGTTGATATTGAATGAATTTGAGTTCGTTAAACATCGATTTGACTTGGTTATAAAACTTGACTTGTTTCATGTCAAAGGTCAAATCCTGATTTAGGAGAGCTCAAGCTTTATTGAAGATGGACTTGAAGGACACAGCTCGCCAAGACCTTCTGGTTGCTATCCATTTTGACCCTAACAATAATGAATTAAGAAAGGAATTAAGTAAAATAGAGGAACGATGTAACACATCTAGGGAGAAGAAGCCATAAAAGGAGGTTGAAGTTTGTTACCAAAACCGCTTGGATAAATTATACAAAGAAGATGGTAAGATAGGTTTCAAGCCTTTATTGAAACTAACTATTTATGATTCCAAACTTAAACCTGGGAAACCTAATATGAGCATGGACAGCGACCAACAAAAGCCACAGGGAATACTTATGAAAGTGATTCGGTAGACATGAGTTTTGCGATTAAAGAGGGGAAAAGGGAGCTCGCATTAGAAGAGCTTGGTGATAAACCTTCAAGCAAGAGATTTAATCAAATTTCAAGTAATATCAAAAGATTTGAAGAAATGCTATTCACATATTCAAAAAAGAAGACTATGCATGAGGATCAAGTTATGATTACAGATGAAGGGGCCAAGGGTGGTACCTTTAGTGGTAGCTTTGCGATGGATTTTGATGAATGAAGCATAAATTCTACCTCTACATTGACTTTTATGCCATGTATGGAGGATAATAGCTACACCAAGTCCACCATACCTATGGCCCAATCTTCAATCACCATGACTAGAGTGGCAAGAGTTGTCTACCAACTCTTAGAAGAAAATAAGAAAAGTAGGCAACTAAGCTCTTTTTAGCCATCGGGAAACCTATATTGTCTCACCAAGTCAGAAAGAATGCGCTGTGAAGGAGGATGCCCAAGGGGGTGGAGACCGCACAGACAATGTCATCCAATTTATAGCAAAACTCCATGATGGGAATCAAAAGGGGAAGAACCAAGAAAAATTGGCCTCGGAATAAAAGGAGCACAAAGATGGACACACAAGGCTCAGCCACTAGCAACAATATGTAAGAGTTTAACTTTTTAGATTTTGATTCTATTGTTTGGTGCAGGGAAAACAACAAGAATGGAAAGAGACTCAAGTAATGGCCACATAGCACTTGGAATCATATGGATCAAAACATGACTATCCAAATTCCGTCCAGAAAGAGGAAATTATAAGTATCATGTTGGAAGATAAATTACTTATCAAGAAGCATGTAATGTGCCATTGTGATTAAAACATGACTATCCTTTTTTTTTTTTTGGGTGGGCAGTTGTGGTGAACAAGGTAAAAGTTGCATTACACAAAACAAATTTGCTAACGAGAATATCTAAAACTTTCCAGGAAGGGTCCCGTACACTAGGGATGATTAACAAACTGGACTCGGACCGTATGTTGGAATATTCGAATGCGAATCCAAATAAGTTTCCCATCCAAACATCTAATCCAAATCCGATTCAATGGCCTAGAGGGAATCTCCGAATTCAATCATATTCGGAGTGTATCAAAGTCAGATTTAATATGATCTCAATTAATTTCCCATTTCGATAACAAATTTGCACTACTTTTTTCATCCGAATTTATTTTGTCCACCTATCGTTAAAATAGCGTGCACATTCTTATCACACCAACTGAATATATGAACATTTGATGATAAACTAGGGAAGACTGACAAGTGACAAGGACACGGATGACATCAATTGTCTAGTCGGCGGTGAAATGAAGCTAAGAATCTAAGAGATGGAAAGGAAGAGAGAGCGAAGGATAGAGAGAGAGAGAGAGAGAGAGAGAGAGAGAGAGAGAGAGAGGACAATAGTGTGTGTGTCAACTAAGCGACTAATTGGGAGTGGGTGTTAGGGACTTAGTGTTAAGATTCGAGGGTAGATTTTAGATTTGTAAAATTTTGAATTTGAATTTTAATTATTTAACAAAATAGTCAGAGCAGATTAAAATATTGGATTGGGTGTTGTCTTTCCTTCAAATCCGATCTAGATCCGACTTAGATTCAGATTCGGATTCGGATTTTTTTGGGACTCAGACTTGAATTTTTTTCCTCATATCCATTATATGCCTCTCACCAGATCAGATGTACCTTAACCTAGATGCGATTGTTATTCCTACCCTACACCTACAAGTCTCACAAACCAATCATCTATACAAAATTGTTTCAATTCCCATGGTTCTTTACCACAGTTAGCCGAGAAATCCATTCCATCCTTCAGGCAAGAACATGATCAGGTTTAACATTGGGAGAGGGGATAAGCATTGTTGCTATTCCTCTAAATCTGCTAGTATATAGGGGGCTCCTAGTAGCAGCAGTTATTCGAAATGTTTAAAATTTACCTTGTCAAAATTTACCATGTAGTAGCCTGTACCAGTGCAATAAATTTACAGAGAAATCTGATAGCATTTGCATAATGACACTCAAAGGACAAATGCACCATGGTTTCTTCTTAGTTACCAAATAACACACGGGCCAGAATATGATGTTATGTTTAGGAATATTGCCTATACTCCACATTAGCCCGCACAGTTTCTCCTCACATTAAACGTTTAGAGAAGACTGTATAGTCTAGAGGGCTTAAGCTCATGCTTAAGCTTACACGCCTTTTCCGGTACTAGCAGGTATTGTTAGCCAAGAAAGTGTTAAGAAAAATAATGATAAGAAATTGAGCTTAGTAGATATGGAAGCGTGATATTTGAGAATATAAAGCAAGATCGACAAAATGACAACGGGCACAAAATATTTTATACGGAAACCCAAATCAGGAGAAGGCCACATTGGGCAACAACGACACAAAATTCACTATATAGATGAGAGTACAAAATAATCCCAAAGAACTAGCAACAACAAGTTCAATACAAATAAAGACAAAAGATCTCCAACGGTATGACAACTCAACGGGATCAAACACAATTAGAATTTGTGAATACTAACTCTTAATGAAATATATACTAGAAAATGAAGCTAGCTCACAACGGATGGTGCCAAGAGACACTCCAAACTGCCACTTAAATGCTGGCAAATGTCCACAAAATGACAAAACCAAAACGTCCAATTTATAAAATGTCTAAATGAAACTCCTGCAATAAAGGCGGAGAAGAAAAGGCAAGTCAATAAATCATCCAATTAAAGGCTCATCAAGAAGGATGATAATGATGCATGAATGTTGATAATGCACTTAAAACATCCATCAACATAATGTCTAGCCAAGTAACTGTAACAAATCAAAGCAACCCAAAGGACAAAGTGACCATGGTCCATGGGCCCAAACATGGAGCCTCCATGAAGCTCTCTAGGCATCAAAAGTTTAGGCAGAACAAATGATGCTATAAGAGTGGTTGAACCAAATTTAGGCCAATTGAACAATATCACGTAATTGGCTTGCATAAAATTTCAAGAATAGCGAAAACGGCAAAATTGATCTTATTACCAAACTTCTCAATATTAACAATGGATACCGTTCAACAAATGCTCGAAATTTAGATTGCATGAATTTAGCTCTAATACTGTAAAATTTACTCACACAAGGACATAAGAGGGGGGTGAATTGTGTCCATCAGTTTTTTCGGTTTTCTCAAAATACTCATCAGAACTGTTTGGAACGCATGTTTCCAATAAGACATAAACAAATATAATTGTGGAAACAGTAAAGGAGATACAATATTTTTACATAGAAAACCACCTTTGGGCCAACTGAGGTGTAAAAACCAGGACCTACCACAGTAGGATTTCAGTAACTCTTTCACTAAACAGGCCAAACATGTTACAACCATAACAGACGTAATTTAGTCTGCCCTAGACTCTCGTTACAAATACACATCCAAAGTCTCCCAAGACTTTGGACAGATACTCACGGACACAACGTCCACACGTCTCCTATGGACACAACATTCAACGTCTATCAAGACTTGGACAACCTCTTATCAAGATGAAAAAGAGATAAAGAACACCTTACTTGTATGCTTCTAAATAAGCTGAGTGTAAGGTATAACACAACTCTAATTATACCAATAATGAGGACTCGATTAAGCACTCTTTTGAAGGTTTTTCTCACAAGAAAATTCAGACTTAGGAAAGCAATTTTAGCACTTGACAATTGTGAAAAACCCTGAGAAAAGTTGAGGAAATCGGCCGCTTTAAATAGTAGAACAATTACCAATCTTCCTTATAGGATAGAATCAAATATTTAGAAGATATATTTTCCTTAGGAGATAAGATCAAATATTTAGGGAAGGTATTTTTTCTTTAAGATAGGATTAAATCTCACCAAATATTTGGAAAGTATTTTGTCTCTTAAACAAGGGAAGAAATAGTTTTAGATTTTTAAGAAGAACGTTGAAATTCGAATTTTTATTCGCAGCTTCAAAACACTACAGACCTGACCTCTTGGACCTGTTCTGAAACAGTGTTTTGAGTTATCAAAAATCTATCTCAAAACACTGCAAACCTGGCCGCTTGCACCTGTTCTGAGACAGTGTTCTGAGTCATCAAAAACCTTTCAAAGTGAATGCTAAATCAGAGACCGTCTAATTGGCACATTAACAAGAATCTAAAAATTAAAACAAACGCTAAGCCTAAGACTCTTGTTACCCACTGGACTTCTTGCACAACCATGCTTCCACTCCAGAACTATTCTGAGGGAGTGTTCTCAGATTCGTGCGTATGTTATCAACTTTGATGTTCTATGCTCATTCGAACTGCTCCAGGTATTTTTCAAATCCTGTCTTAGCATACAACTCAAGCACAACACATAACTGACAGCATATTGACTAGGTCATTTGGATTGTCATCATCAAAACCTTATACATTAATTGGGTCAACAATTTCCCCCTTTTTGATGATGGCAAACCAAATGACCGTAAGTCGTTATTGTTAGCAGGGCAAGATAGGCTAGTGCCAAAAATGGACAAAGTCAAAGTTTATGTAAGTCACACAGAAAAAGAAACAGGAGTGAGAGGTCAGCTTGAGCTAGGCAAACTAGTCAAGACTTAGGTCATGCTCATCTTCCCCCTCTTGACATCATTGAAGAAGGGTAAATAGGTCGGAAGGTCTGAGTCTAGTGTGGATGCAATCACCACCAAAGCAGTAATGTGAAAAATAACAGCGATACACTCAAGCATATGATACAGATATTGGCCATCCGAGTCACGCACAAACAAGTAGCACATAAACAAGCAGGTATTATGGCAAAAATGCATTAATCATCTAGGAAACAGTCACAATCCACCATTGTTCATACAATAACAAGAAGAGCGGAAAACAAAAAAGTAGCAAAAGGGAAAAGAGAAGAAGACAAAGTTAAGATCAGATGGAAGAAGAAGTAGGAGAAGAGAATTTGGCCATGAGGGCAGAGATGGCACTCAGAAGATCCTCGTGATGCTGGGTGTTGAGCTCCTTTTCTTCTGCGAATGCCTTCTTTATGTCCGTAATTTCTCCCTTCAGGGAGAGCTAATCCTGCATAAGAGTGTTTAGCATGAGAGTACTGGAGGTTGAGGCGTCACTGGGAAAAGGGCAGAGAGATGTTTGGGCCCCTGTTCTGAGCTGGTACCCCCACCTTTCTTCACATGAAAACCACACCCAATCAGAGTACTACCTCCTATTTCATTAGTGACTTGAAAGCTCACTTTCTTTACAGGGGAATCCCCACCTTCTCAAAGACAGACATCAGCAGGAGCTCATACCCCATGTCATGATCCCTAGATGTGTTAGCAATGCATCCAATGTGACTTATTATGATCACAGGTAAGTTGATTTTCTCACCCCGATCCAAAAGATCAGTAAGGCACATGTCCATAGGATCAGCCAAATTTCGTCCCTGACCCCGGGGAATGACATTCTTGATTATAAACCAAAATAATAAGCGATGTAAAGGTATCATTTCCCCCTTACGTACAGATCTGGACTTGGTTGGTTGGGGGTTTTGGGCTAAGTTCTGGGTCAGCTGTAGCAGTCTCTCCTCACCCAATACATTCTTATCCTCACGGACATATACATTAAAACTATCAGATGTCACACCAAGCATCTCTCCGAGATCAGCAGCATCAAATCGAATCCTATGCCCACTAACTGTGCTGGTTACCACCCAATTGGTGACCACACAGTTGGCGTAAAACTCAGCCAACTCAGGAACAGAACACCCTCTTTGAGTGTTAATAAATAGATCCAACCCCCCTGAACTTTTAATTTCTCTAGGAACACCTCAAGCCCCTATTCCTAGAAATAAGCTACCTTGACTACCTTCCCTCGGACTATAGATTTCTGAAGCAAGTGTTGGTATCTCTCACGGAGTGTCACACTCTTTTTAGCTTTCTTTCCTCTCGGTTTAGGACACTCTTCCACATGTTCGGACGACTGTTCTAGGGCTGCCCTTTTAGGAGCAGGGTCCTTGGAGGGAACAAGTTTGGGAGGTGTTTTAGCTGGTGTTTTGAGGGGTGTTTGGAGAGGTGTTTTTTGGACTGTTTTTTTCTTTGTAGCAGGGTTGTCTACAGTATCCTTTGGTAGTGGTAAAACGGGGGCAGGACCCGAACTTCTTATTTGACATCGATACAATAGAGTATTGAGAAGGACATTGGGTGTAGTAGTGATCTTTCTTTGGGGTTTGAGGCCTGGTTTGAGGGCTGATTGAGGAGTGGTTTTCACGGTTCTTTTAAACCGTATAATTGGTTCATCATCATCACTGTCCTTAGTGAAAACACTAGCAGAAACAGGTTCTTTAGCACCCATCCCAACCCCTAAATTGTCATCACTTTCTTCAGTGAAAACACTAGAAGGAACAGGTTCTTCAGTACCCATCCCAACCCCCGAATGACTTGAACTTTCGACTGACTCGATCGAAATTCCCCCTGTCACCATTTCAATTTTGGGCGGTTCATAAACAACCAGTTCCCACCCAGTAATTGGGTTCACGGTGGGAATTGTTGTAGGGTTTAGACCAACCGACCTCACATCAAGACTCCTCAAGAACCCATATATTGAAGAAGGTATAGAATAAGTGGGAGAGGGAGGAAGGTCCATACCCGAAGAGATTCCTCTCGATGGAGCCGCTGCAACAGTGCTCAACCAATTCTTACTTCTTTTGCTTGACACTCGACTCTGAAGTGAGCGTGGACGTGTGGTCTTTCTTCCGATCAAGGCTGAGTCACCATGAGTTCTTGCCATTGGAAAGTTTGGGAAGCAACATTTTAGGGTTTAGGATTTTGGAAAGGAAGGGGTAACTATTTCCGATCGTGTGAAGGGAGAGAGAAGAAGAAGGTGTCGGGTTTGGAGAGAGAATGCGGAGGAGGAAGTAGGTGAATAGTCTTTAAGTGAAAATTTTAATTTCTACTTACCTTGCTGCCGCGCCACTTGTTTGGTGGATTTACAAACAGTGGTTGGGTCTGTTCCTAGACCTTGTTCTGATTGCTAAATGTTCAGTGTCTCAGGATAATAAGGGCAATATCATTAGATCTCAACGAGTGTTAGCATATTACGTTTCACACATATGCCAGTAAAAGCACAAAAATTGAATGCATCCATGGTAACAATTTATTTGGCCTAAAAACCCTTTACTAGTCAATCATTGGGGTAAAAACAAGCATGCCCAAGTCTTCTTAATTAAAACCAATTCAAGTCTATTGCTCTCAAACTTCCCTTTACTTAATGCCTTGGTAAATATATCAGCAATTTGTCTATTAGTGGCACAAAAATTCATTGAAAGTAAGCCCTTTTCAACATTATCTCTCAAAAAATGATGACGTATGTCAATCTGCTTAGTTCTTTTATGTTGACATGGTTTTTTGGCAATGTTAATTGCACTTGTGTTATCACAAAAAATAGGAATGCATCCAGTGTTAACACCAAAGTCCTTGAGTTGCTGTTGTATCCACAATAGTTGAGCACAACAAGATGCAGCTACCACATACTCAACTTCTGCTGTGGACAAGGCAACGAAGTGTTGTTTCTTGGTTGCCTAAGAGACCAAACAAGGACCAAGAAAATGAGCCATACCTGAGGTGCTTTTTCTATCAACCAAGAATCCAGCATAATCAGCATCTGCATACCCAATGAGATCAAAATTGCACCCTCAAGAATACCATAAAGCTAAGTCCGATGTGTATTTCAAATATCTCAAACTTCGTTTTACAGCTTTCAAATGTGTTTCTTTAAGATTTGATTGAAAACGGGCACACAAACCAACACTAAAAACAATATCAGGTCTACTAGTGATTATGTATAGAAGCAACCCTATCATGCCCTTATAGGATTTCTCCTCAACTAAAGGGCTCCCATCATCCATAATCAACCTGGTTGAAGGAGAGATGGGTGTGTCTATGGGCTTAGCCGATTTCATTCTAAACCGCTTAATTAACTCTTTGGCATATTTTTGTTGATGTATTATAGTTCCGTTTGAGATTTGCTTGATTTGCAAGCCTAAGAAAAAATTAAGCTCGCCCATCATGCTCATATCAAACTCATTCCTCATCAAATCTGAAAATTCATCATAAAAACCATTGTCGATTGCACCAAATATAATGTCATCGATATATACTTAGACAATCAACAAATGTTCCCCCCGTGATTTGAGAAACAAGGTATTATCAACCTTACCCCTTTGAAAACCATTATCAATTAAAAATTGTGACAAGCGTTCATTCCAAGCTCTAGGAGCTTGTTCTAAACCATAAAGAGCTTTGTCAAGTTTAAACACATGGTTAGGGAAATCATGATTTTCAAAACCAGGGGGCTGGCTTATAAACACCTCCTCCTCAAGGTATCCGTTGAGGAATGCATTTTTGACATCCATTTGGTATGACTTGAACTCCATGTGGACTGCAAAGGCCACCAAGATCCGAATAGGTTGCAACAGGTACAAATGTTTCCTCATAGTCGATCCCTTCCTTTGGTTATAACCCTGAGCCACCAGCATAGTCTTGTTCCGAATGATTGTTCCGAACGCATCCAATTTGTTCTTGAACACCCACTTGGCACCAATTATCGATCTATCTTTAGGCTGTGGTTCGAGGTGCCAAACCTTGTTGCTTTCAAACTGATAAAGCTCTTCTTGCATGGTAGTATCCCAGTCAGAATCTACAAGAGTTTCATGAACAGTCTTTGGCTCAATGTTAGATAAGAAGGCATAGAAAGCACAAAAGTTTCTGACTTTAGACGTAGTTTGCACCTCTGTGTTAATATCAGATATAATCTGGTCGAGAGGGTGCGAGCTCTGGTGCTTCCAGGGTTGTGGAGCAAGTGAATCTATAGATATGTTTTCCACTCTTTCCTGAACACTTGATGAAACAGGTTCTGGATCTGCTCTGGAGCCTATTCCCACAACTGTTTGGGAAGGATCAGGTTGAGTGGGTCGGTTCTGTCCCAAATCAGGTTCAGCAAAGCTTTCCCCTAATTTGGTTACTCCCTGCCCACCTTTCATATTTCCAGATCTAGGACTTGTTTCACCTTTAGCAGACTTACTAATATCCACCATAGAGTTTTGAGTGAGCGTGAGGTCTTTTCTCACAAGACCAAGTTTGAAATCTTCATCCTGTATATCATGCTCAATCATGGAGTTAGTTTCATCAAACAATACATGCACACTCTCCTCAACACACAAGGTTCTTTTGTTAAACACTTTGTATGCCTTACTGTGTGAGAAATACCCTAAGAAGATGGCTTCATCACTTCTAGGGTCAAACTTTCTCAAGGATTCCTTCCTATTATTGTGTACACAACATTTGCAACTAAACACTGTTAAGTGCATAATATTGGGTTTTCATCCCTTGAAAAGTTCATAAGGAGTCTTGTTAAGTATGGGTCTAATCATGCATTTATTAATAATGTAGCACGATGTGTTTAATGCTTTTGCCCAAAAGTTTCTAGGGAGACCACTAGCGACCAGCATAGTTCTAGTCATGTCTTCTAGAGTACAATTTTTACACTCTACCACCCCGTTCTGTTGGGGTGTTCTGGGGGCAGAAAAATTGTGATCTACACTGTGTTCATTACAATAATTAATGAAGCTCAAGTTTTCAAATTCTTTGTCATGGTCAGACCTAAGACTTACCAATGAGTGTCCTATTCTCTTTTCAATTTTCTTAAGAAGCATAAGAAACTTCTTAAATGATTCATCTTTCGATGCCAAAAATAAGGTCTGAGTGAAACGAGAGTAATCATCCACTATAACAAACACATACCTCTTCCCAGCTCTACTTGTGATCCTCATAGGACCACATAAATCAACATGTAGTAATTCAAGAGGTCGGAAAGTACTAACACAGTTCTTTGACTTGAAAGAAGTCCTAACTTGCTTTCCTCTAGTATAAGCATCGCACACCTTATCATCATTGTACTTGATGGAAGGTAGTCCGATCACTAGGTCCTTAGAAACAAGTTTATTCAAAAGAGAAAGGCTTGCATACCCTAGCCTCTTGTGCCAAAGCATAACATCTTCATCAAGAGCACTTAAACAAGTTAAATGATTTTGGGGAAGTGAAAGAACACACACTTTATATACATTGTTGTGTCGCTTCCCCCTCAACACAACACTACCAGAATTGACATTAGTAATCAAGCATTGATCTGAAGAAAACTTAACATGATTACCTCTATCACACAATTGAGACACACTTAGCAAATTATGTTGTAATCCATCAACCAAGTACACATTATCAATAAAGTGAGAGAGTGATTTACCTATCTTACCTACACCGATAATTTTTCCAGACTTGCCATTGCCAAATGCCACTCTCCCTCCATCAAAGGCTGCAAGTGAGAGGAAGTTTGATCTATCTCTTATCATGTGCCTTGAGCAACCACTATCCAAGAACCATAGTCGGTTGCCTCCTCTCACTTTAGCATGCAAAACAACTAAGTGTTAGTTTTGGGAACCTAGATCCACTTGGGTCCCGTTTTCTTTGACATAGAGATTAACTCATCTTTTCTAATCCATATTTGCTTAACATACACTGAGTTTCTCTCCATTGTCCTTTTTCTCAATGAGTAAGCATATCGATAGTGACCAGTCCTACCACAATGAAAACATATTGCATTTTCTGGAAGTCCAACATATTTTTTATTTGCTAGTTTAGTGGCACGCCTACTCATAAATCCTAGTCCCTTTTTATTATAACTATGGTGGGTGTTTAACCAATTAAGTGCTTCTTAGGAACTGTTTCAACGCCTGTTCTGAACAAGGTCAGATTCGGCCTTATGGAGCTTTTTAAGCCACTAACTGTTTTTATTTATCAGGGCTTCTATCCTGAGCGTTTCTAAGGAACTATTCCTGTACCTGTTCTGAATGGGGTCAGATTCGGATTTATGGACCTTTTCAAGCAACTAATTGTTTTCACTCACCAATAATTCTATCTTACGTTCCAGTTCTCGGGACTCTTCTTCTAGCTTTGAGAGATCAGTGTTAAACACTTCTTCTCTCTTGTTCATTAGTTCTTTTAGCATGTCAATATCCCTGCTTAAGGCAAAAGTTTTTTTATCTTGTTCAGAAGTGAGAATCTCATTTGCTTGCTCAAGTTCTTGTATGGTTTTTTCAAGATTTCGAACAAGTATCTTTAAGCATACAATTCTCAGTACTTATTGCCTTGCATTCATCCATTAAGAAAAATAATAATTTCAGAATTTTTGCTTTGTTAAAACCACATACCTTTTCCTTGAATTGGGACATGCTTTTGTTCGATTCTGAGTCAGCTTCGGATTCGCTTCTATCCATGAGCACCAGTGCAACAGCTTCGTCTTGGGAGCTATCCTCTTCTTCTGATGTATCACCCCATGCTGCTACCATAGCTTTAGTGAACCGCTTACAGAACTACTAAGCTGTGGCTTCTTTTCGCGATTTCAGAACTGTTCTGACGCCTGTTCTTCCTTCTGCATGGGGCAATATTTTACGATGTGGTCATGCTTTCCACATCTGAAACACCCAGAGGCTTGGTCTTGTTCACTGTTCCTCGCTTTGCTGGTACTCCCCTTCTTGATGTTCATTCCAACTTTCTTGAAGATTTTCTTGAACTCTCGAGTTACCAAGGCCATTTCTTCCTCATTCAAGTCTGAATCATCACTTCCTATGGCCTTTAGGGCAAGGCCTCGATCTTTCTTTATTTGCTCTTTCATCTGGGAGTTTTTCCTCAACTCGTAAGTTTGAAGGTTCCCAATGAGCTCATCCAAAGAGATTTCGTCCATCTTCTTTGCTTCTTGGATGGCTGTAACTTTCGTTTCCCACGAATAAGGCAAAAACCGTAGGATCTTCCTTACCAATTCCTCGGGGGTAAAGGGTTTTCCCAAGGATTTCAACTCATTAGTGATGTGGGAAAAACGTGTATACATATCCATCACTATCTCTTTGCCACTCATTTCAAACAGTTCGTACTTTCTCATCAGCAGCTCGATCCTGGACTGTTTTACTTGGTTGATTCCTTCATGAGCCACGTGAAGAGCATTCCATATCTCCTTTATTGATTCACACTCTTAGATACGAGTGTACTCGTTTGGTCCAAGGTCAAAGTATAGCAATTTCTTGGCCTTTGTGTTTTTCTCCAGTTTCTTGAAGTCATCTGAGTCAAACTCATTTGACTTCTTAGGAACTGTTTTGCCATCTTCTGTGGTTTTCATTAGAATGTAAGGACCATTCTCAATGATCATCCACAGCTCATAATCATCAGCTTGAATGTAATTTTCCATGTAGTTTTTCCACCAGTTGTAATGTTGCCCATTAAAGTATAGTGGTCGAGTCACAGATTGACCCTCTAAGATTCCTTGTGGTGCACTCATCTTTTCAGGATCTCTCAAGGTGTTAGCCTAGGTGTGAGAACTCTGCTCTGATACCACTTATTAAATTTACTCACACAAGGACACAAGAGGGGGTGAATTGTGTCTACCAATTTTTTCGATTTTCTCAAAACACTCATCAGAACTGTTTGGAATGCGTGTTTGCAGTAAGGCAGAAACAAGTGTAATTGCGGAAACAGTAAAGAAGACACAATATTTTTACGTGGAAAACCACGTCTGGCCCAACTGAGGTGTAAAAACCACGACCTACTACAGTAGGATTTCAGCAACTGTTTCACTAAACGGGCCGAACACGTTACAACCGTAACACACGTAACTTAGTCTACCCTAGACTCTCGTTACAAACACACATTCAAAGTCTCCTAAGACTTTGGATAGATACTCACGGACACAACGTCCACACATCTCCTACGGACACAACGTCCAACGTCTATCAAGACTTGGACAACCTCTTATCAAAATGAAAAAGAGATAAAGAACACCTTACTTGTATGCTTCTAAATAAGTTTAGTGTAAGGTACAATACAACTCCAATTATGCCAATGATGAAAACTCGATTAAGCACTCTTTTAAAGGTTTTTCTCACAAGAAAATTCAGACTTAGGAAAGCAATTTTATCACTTGACAATTGTGAAAAACCCTGAGGAAAGTTGAGGGAATTGGCCGCTTTAAATAATGGAACAATTACCAATCTTTCTTATAGGATAGAATCAAATATTTGGAAGATATATTTTCCTTAGGAGATACGATCAAATATTTAGGGAAGATATTTTTTCTTTAAGATAGGATTAAATCTCACCAAATATTTGGAAAATATTTTGTCTCTCAAACAAGGGAAGAAATGGTTTTAGATTTTTGAGAAGAACGTTGAAATTCAAATTTTTTATTCGCAACTTCAAAACACTGCAGACCTGGCCTCTTGGACCTGTTCTGAGACAGTGTTCTAAGTCATCAAAAACCCTTCAAAGTGAATGCTAAATCAGAGACCTTCTAATTGACATATTAACAAGAATCTAAAAATTAAAATAAATGCTAAGCCTAAGACTCTTGTTATCCACTGGACTTCTTGCACAGGTCCATGCTTCCACTCCCAGAACTGTTCTGAGGGAGTGTTCTCAGATTCTTGCGCATGTTATCAACTTTGATGCTCTATGCTCATTCAAACTGCTCCATGTATTTTTCGGAGCCTGTCTTAGCATACAAATCAAGCACAACACATAACTCACAGCGTATTGACTAGGTCATTTGGATTGTCATCATTAAAACCTTATACATTAATTGGGTCAATAAAGACTATTTGTCATAATGATAAGAAATCGAGTATAGTTAATAAGGAAGTGTAAATGGATGTAGATCTTTGAGAATATTAACCAAGATCGACAAAATGACAATGGCCACACAGGATTTTACATGGAAGCACAAATCGGGAGAAAACTATGGGCGGCAACAATGGCATAAAATCCATTGTAGATGTGAAAGTACAGAATAATCTTAAGGGACTAGTAACAAAAAATGTCAATAAGAAGAGAGACAAAAGATCTCAAACGATATGGCAACTCAACGAGATCAAATACGACTAGAATCTCTCAATAAAATGCAGAATAGAACATGGAGGTAGCCTAAGAGGGGTGGCGCTAAGAGGTAATCCAAAATGCCACTTAAATGCCAGCAAATGCCAACGATGCCTAGACCAAAATGCCCAATTTATAGAATACCGAAATAAAACTCTTATAATAAAGGAGAATGAATTGAAATAAAGGCTCATAAAAAGGGATTATAATGAGGCATGAATGTTGATTAATGCACTTAAAACATCCACCAACATAATGCTCAGCTAAGTAACCATAAGAAACCAAAGCAGCCTAAAGGACAAAGTGGACCATGGTGTTCCTGGACACAGCCATGGAACATCCATGGAACTCTGTGGGCACCAAAATTATGGACAAAACAAATGATGCCATAAGAGCAAGTTGAATCAAATTTAGGCCAATCAAACACTATCACTTAATGGGCATACATGAAATAATCAGTTTTGTGTTATTTATTCCCAACAAAGAACAATTTCACCGATCTATACTTTCAAGATACTTAATCGACTAACCTTAAAGGCCCAATATTGATGATATTAATCCTAATGATTGATCTGTGTTTAAATTAAACCCAAAATAACCAACCTAGGATTAAACAAACCTAGAGTTGGCTACCTTTGCACCACTTCATGGGTATAATTGACCAATAAGCACTAAATCAAGGCCAAGGTACTTCTTCATCATGAGCCCAATTCAATATTGACTAGATTGAAGTGCAGTTGACTTAATACAACCTAATTTGAAAGTTGAACATATCAACATAGACTGTATGACTAGTTTATTTAACATGTGTTGCAGCATGAAATTGATGCAATTTCCTCTGCATAAGAAGCAACATGAATCTGTCTTCAGAGTATGCAATCCAATGGCAATTTTCAAAAAAATCAGATGTATACAATTTTGGAATCCTTCCATTATGGATTGTCAACTGGTAGAAGAAACAATAGTTTTAAGGACAATGAGGAGTCTTTAAACCTCTAGGACATGTAAGCAAGCTACTCCAATGTCTATTGAGTATGAATTTGGTGTGTTAACAGTAATGTTTTATATATGCATGCTTTTAGGTGTAGAAGTTGTGGAATAAGATGTTGTTCTTTCATTAATGGATTCAATTATTAGTAGACCCTGCTTTCAAAAGGACATATCCAAGTGCATTCATGTAAGGTTACCATGTGTCCAAGAGTTTTCCTGAGAATCAACTAACCATATACAGTAATTGATAGTGAGTTTCTGATCTTCCTTACCCAATGCAACCTAGATTTACTCTAAGGGGAGATTTTTCTGCTTATATGGATAATCCACATGTTGGACTAAATTGCTTTGTAAATAATGTCTCTATAATAACCTTGCTAAGTGGCCTATGATGATCAAATCTCATTTCTACTAGTCAATGTAGTCACTATTCAATTATTGATTATCTTTATATATAATTCAAAGATAGTATTGAGAAGTACCCTCCTGATTAAGCTCGAAAAATTTATGTAGATGTAGCAAATAGGCCATTCAAATTGAAATCAAGTTAATTCAAAAGCTATAATATTTTCCTACTGTTGATTTGTGTTTATTATACATTAGTCTAATAAGTTTGATAACAAAATAGTATTAGACAAGTTTCTTTTGGTTTGAATCAAATGAACGCTAGTTCCAAAAGACTCATTTCATGTCTTTTAGGTCATACAAAAGCTACATGGAATACCGGGCAGTTGATGGAGATAAATTCACATCATACAAACACTATATGGAAAATCAATCAGTTTAATATATTGTTAAGCCCTTTAATGGTGGTCTAAGCCTTTTGTTCAACGGTTGAATTTTGTTCTTTCGTCAATCGTCTCCAAATTACAAGCAGATAAGGCAAAAGAGAAAAAAAAAACAAGGTTTGTTTCACAAGATATCTTTAACCCCACTTTTTCAAAACAAACCATTTATCCTTCTAATTTTTTTAAAAAAATGAGGATATAACAAAAAATCTTATATCTCACATATGAACAAAGTAAAGGAAAACAATCAAAAATAGGAAAAACAAATTAACTAAGAAATTAATGATTAAATAATAAATAGTACAGGATTTTCAGATTTATATTTAACTAAACTCCTTTCTTCTTGTTGTTTAACTTGTAGCTGACATCACCAATTATCACACTTGATCAACTTTTTCTCTTTTTCCTACATGCAAAAGTTCTTTCTTTGAAAAACTTTCATTGGCATATGACCTATAATTCTAGATAGCACAACAAAACAACAATTTATGACATTATCAAAAAACTTAAATTGAAACAAATTAAGCATAAATCCCTAAAAGTTTAATAATAGAAGAAAAGAAAATTGATCAAAGCAAGTGTTTTCAAGTTTTTATCATAGTTTTTCTCACTCCAGTGATGACACCAATAAAGAGATCCAAAATCGAATTTACGAAACAAAATATATTACACTTACATTTCCCCCAAAAAAATCCCTTCTTTTTTTTTTTTTGGTTCGGGGATTGATGCATGTCTCAACTCTCAAGTATAATTATTTTGGAACAATTAGCATGGCAAAAAGTAATATGAATATTTTTTATTGCCAAAGAGAACAATTTTTTTTATGACAACTAATTCGATATTTATAGGAAAACTTTATTTATGAGGTTTTTGATTTACTTAATTACTTATCTATGCAATTAGAATTCGACTATATGCATTACCTTTTTTTTTTGCCGGGCAAAACAAAACATTCATCCGGAAAACATTAGACTATGGAGAACCCCCCTAAGCCACCGCTAGTAACGAGCCCGATATTTCCTTGAGCGTGAAGCATTACTTGCAAAGAGCATCTGTCTTGCAACCTTATGAACCGCCCCATTTGCTTGTCTTCGAATCCATTTAAGCACCACCCCCCCCCATCCCAGAGCTTTTTCCTAGCTCCTTCGTATTAGCCACCACCACCGCTGTCTCATATGTAGCAGACATGCTACCACCAAGTGCCCTCATCACCATTTGGTTGTCTCCCTCCACCTATGTATAACATCTACCCCTTTTCTTTGCTTCCTTCACCCCCTCCCATACAAGTAATGCTTATGCCATTGGCACCAACAAGCACCCGACTGTCCTCGCTCCTTCCCCTGTCAATGTTCCATTCGAGTCCCTCTCCACCCATGCCACTGTCGCTCTACCCTTGGAAATCACCGCATCCACATTTATTTTGTATTGCTCTACTGGAACAAGGCTCCACTCAACCCCTGTAACTCCCCTTTCGTTCTTCCCTCCACCCTTAGCCATAGCTTGAATTGTAATGCACTACTGCCGAGAAACATGTGGTCGGTATTTCTACTTTCACCCATGTACCCCTCACCTTACACCTATTACATGTCATCCACACCCCATCCATCATACATGCTGCATACACTCCAAACTCATCCACCCTATCTCCTATTAATGCACTAAGCCTATTGTCTCCTTAGGCCACCTTCATCCAGTCTTTAATATCCCGTGCACCGAGTTCTCCCACGCAAAGCCCCCAGTATGACTTAAACCACATTGCATTCAAGACGTCACATTCTACGAAGATATGAAAAGATGTTTCTTAGGCACCAAGACAGAGCATACAGATGCCATCATCTAACCCCAAAACCCAAGCAATTCTCTCTTTTGTAGGTCACTAGTCCATGTAGACCCTCCATAACAACATCCTTAATCTTTCACTGACCTTGGCCTTCCAAATCTTCTTGCACAAAGGATCCGTCTTAGTCCCCCATGTATCATCCTAAGAATCATAATAAGCTGATTCAGCCGAGAAAAACCTATGGTCTCTTTTACCTACATGAGATTATCCCTTCGAGGATATTGGGGCAAAGGTTTTGAAGATATATCCAAGAAATAGTCTGTAACCTTTGGAACATCCCATTCTGTAGAACCCCAAGATGAGATCCTGAACTTTAAGTGACACCTCTTCCATGTTGTCTCTTGGTTTAGGTTTGAAATTTTTGTACCATGGTACCCAAGGGTCCTTCCAAGCATCCATGGATTCTCCATTCCCCACCCTTAAGCACAACCCCCTTCGCAAAACCTGGCTGCATCGTACTATACCCTTCAGCATGGGAGATGATCCAGAAACAATCTCACCATTGAGCCATCGGGCTCTATAACCATACTTGTTAACAAGAACTGACGCCCAGAGACTACTTTGTTTAATTAAAACAAACTACCCCAATTTAGCGACCAAAGCGCAGTTAATATTCCCAAACTTTTTAAAGCTTAACCCTCCTAGGTGCTTAGGCTTACAAAGATTATCCTATGTAGTAAGGGCAAGGTAATGTGTCTTGTCATGTCCTACCCCCCACTAAAACTTGTGAACCATAAAATCCAGTTTGGCATATCCCTGGGCTAGAGCTAGGTCACTGCTCATAGAGTAAATAGGAATGGATTGTAGCACGGACCTAATTAAGGTCACCTGTCCAGCCTATTATAGAGCCTTAGTGCGCCATCCACATAATCTATCTGCCACCTTTCTACACACATCCGCAAACAGACCATTGCCTCTTCCCTTTGAGATAAGCTTGTGACCCAAATAATCAATGAATCAGGAGCTCTCTTCATACTAATAATGTCCCCCAAGTCCTCACTCGTTCAATTGAGGCATTGCGGGAGCGGAATATTGAAGTTTTTCCTTTATTCAACTTTTGCCCAGACCAAGCTGCATAGGCGCTTTTTATGTATGGTCTTCATATCACTCCCTGCACTGACTTCATTATGATTGCTCTTTCTGATACAAGCTAGAAGATGATCAAGAGGCATTATGCATTCAACTCATGGGTTCCTGTATTTGGGGGGTAATGTGATTAGTTAGGCATTACACAAGAAGACCATGTTGGCAAAGCCTAGTACTGAAGCTAAATGCAGGGGTATTGCTGCTCATGCCTAGGTTTAACGATTATTATGGGAGCTGCATGTTGTTCAACATCTCAACATATCTTATTTACAGATAATTTAAATGTCAAGTACATGACAACGAACCGTGTTTTCCTCATTGCTCCCTAGTTTTATTAAATAGATGGTCAATATTGGTGAACTAAAAGTATTCGATGTTGCTTCTAATGACTAAACTGCAAATGTACACATCATTACCTCGTCATCTAAACATTTTGCTCTTCTAGAATCCTAACTCAAACTCACCCACTGCCCTTGCATTTACTGGGGGTACTGAGGATAAGCAAGACTAGAATTCTACCCAAACTTCAGCACCATCCCATAATCCTATGTGATTGGTAGTTGCTGATGAAACATACTTTTTGTATTTAATTTTTGAATTTTATAGCTACCCCATAATCACACAAGGTTATTCCCAATGGTGTTTGTTAGGAATTAGAGAAAACTAATAGCAGAAGCAATAGGATGAAACAGATATTCAGAAACTTAAAGAACGATAACAAGAACAAAGCAATGACACACACGATTTACGTGGAAACCCAATGCGGGAAAAAACCACAGACAGCAACGAGCACAATCAATCCACTATATGGGTAGGGAGAGTATAAAACTATCACAATCACAACAATGATTTGATCCAATTGTAGAATTACAATCTCTCTCAAAATCTCTCTACCTCTCAATGTGTTTAGGGATTTAGGGATGATTTTAGATCCTACGCAAGGCGTCTTTATATAGGGTCTAGAAGTCCAGGGTTTTGCCCCTAGAAGAGAACCCTAGCCGCCAAGAAGACTGTACGCCAAAGCAAACCCTAGCCGCCAGAAAGCCCGCGCCTAAACGGGTGCGGCACGGCCATGCTGTGTGGCACGGTCACCCCATGCCAGGGTGGCACGACCGTGCCACACGACACGGCACACCCGTGCCACTTCTTTGCCTTCTTTTATGGTCTCGCTTCTTCGGCCTGACACGTCCGTGTCATCTAGCACGGTCTCACCGTACCGATTCTTGGATTTTGGGCCATGAAACCCAACAATCTCCACCTTGAACCGAAATCTCCAATCACCAATATCTCTAACACCTTCATCGCACCCCGAAGGGTGATGCTCCCCAAGGGGTAATGTCGCGAAGGGTGCTCAAATATTGTGAATGCCAACTAAGTCCAAGCAATGCTTGAATGTAGCTCTGGGAGATAACTTATATGAACATTTCTTCATAAACCTTTCTTCATATAGCCTGTCGTGGTAGGTGCCTGCAAGACATAGAGGCTTCCATACCTCAAACCCTTCAGTGGATTCCGACTGCCCTTCGAGACCTTCAGAACTCTACCTTCTGCTGAATATTTACACCCCTTAGATTCAAGGGTACCTAAAGAGATGAGGTTACGCTTTAAGTCAGGAACGTGACGAACATTCAATAAAGTCCTGACAACACCATCATGGGTCTTAATTTTAATAGTACCGATTCCAGTTACATTACATTAGGCATTATTACTCATGTGAACAATAATTGAGTCAACTGAATCATATGTTAAAACCCAATCCTTGTGAGGACACATATGATAGGTACACCCAGAATCAAGAATCCAATCAAAATCGCTTCCCCTTTCAGTAGAGATAGCAAACAAAGCGTCACCATCGGAATCAGATTCAGCAAACGAAGCTTCAGCAGGCTCATGAGAATTATCTTCTTCTTTCTCCCTCTTCTTTTGCAATTGCCAACAGTTAGCAATAATATGATCCAATTTACCACAGTAATTATAAGTCTTACCAGTGTGAGGATTTCTAAACTTCGAACAGCTCTTACCCCTATTACTGTTCCCCTTTTTAGTTGTTTTACCCTTTACTACTAATCCCTCAGCAGAATCAGTATGAATGTCAAGATTAAACTTCTCGTTAGACAATAGGTTTGACTTAATATCCTCAAACGATATAGTGTTAGAATTACTATATAGCATAATCTCCTTAAAGTGTTTATAGGAGGGGGTAAAGACACAACAAGCAGAATAGCTTTATCCTCATCCTCAATCTTTACATCCAAACTCTCTAAATCAACAAGAATAGAGTTAAACTCATTCAAATGTTTTTGAACAGGGGTACCTTCAGCCATACAAAAGGTGTACAACCTTTTCTTCAAACAGATCTTGTTGGCGAGACTCTTCGTCATGTAGAGTTCCTCCAATCGAATCCAAAGATCCACCGCAGTTGTCTTATCAAGCACCACTCGCAAGACATGTGGTGCCAAGCACAACTGTATGGTTGAGACTGCCTTCAACTCCATTTCCTTCCATTTCTCGTCTGTCAACGATCCACGCCTCTTCTTTTGGTCTACTGCCCATTGTTCATCAGTCATCTTCTCGTGTTTCACATGAGGTCCTTGCAGAACCTTCAATAACCCATGCTGAATGAGAACTGCTCTCATCTGCACCTTCCAGAGATTAAAACTAATCTCCTCATCAAATTTCTGAATATCAATATTCATAATTGAAGACATCCTAAACCAAAGTTCTGATACCACTTGTTAGGAATTAGAGCAAACTAATAGCAGAAGTAATAGGATGAAACAGATATTCAGAAACTTAAAGAACGACAACAAGAACAAAGCAATGACACACAAGATTTATGTGGAAACCCAATGCGGGAAAAAATCACGGACGGCGACGAGCACAATCAATCCACTATATGAGCAGGGAGAGTATAAAACAATCACAATCACAATAGTGATTCGATCCAATAGCAGAATTACCATCTCTCTTGTAATCTCTCTCAAAATCTCTCTACCTCTCAATGTGTTTAGGGATTCAGGGATGATTTTAGATCCTAGGCAAGGCCTCTTTGTATAGGGTCTAGAAGTCCAAAGTTTTATCCCTAGAAGGGAACCCTAGCCGTTAAGAAGACTGTACGCCAACGCAAACCCTAGCCGCCAGAAAGCCCGCGCCCGAACTGGGCGCGGCACGGCCGTGCTGTGTGGCACGGTCACCACATGGCACGGCACACCCGTGCCACTTCTCTGCCTTCTTTTGTCATCTCGCTTCTTTGGCCTGATACGTCCATGTCGTCTAGCACGGTCCCATCGTGACGATTTTTGAATTTTGAGCCACGAAACCCAACAGTGTTGAGCAGGTCTGGCTCGGGATATGCCCTATACTCCGAGCCAAGTGTCCATTTTTGTACTCATGGATTCTCTATCGTTTGATTAATGCATTCAGCCTGCCTTCATCTCACCCAAAAAAGGGGGCCATATGCTAGAGCCTCCGCATGCTGAATTGCACATGCAAACTCTTCTCTTTTAGGTATGATTTCAATCCATTGAAATTGTATAATTTGATGAAAATAGGTTTTATAAGGTATATTAGAGTACTACAAAATTTAAATGACTCCATCCATTCATTTTTCTATATCAGTTTAGCACAATTTTGTCCGTTGATATCTTCAATAAACTTAACACGCGAATCCTAGGCACTATTGAGCAAGTTAACCGCATATAGGAAATGCACATTGGATCAAGCACATACCCCATGCATTACAGCCTGTGTCAATCTCAGTTAGAAACTCTAGACCACCTACCTGTCATGTCAGCTGCAGGTTTGACATGACACTTCGTCACGGAAAATGAGGAGAATTTCTTATGAGGATACTGGCCATTTTGAGTGGTTCATTGAAGCACAAGTTTTCGGAGAAAATTATGCTAAGGGTTGTTCTCTACAATGGCAATATCAATGTGGCTCAAAATAAATGCAATATTTATTTTCCAGATGAAGTAAGGCTGCATATATCTGGATCTCTACAGACTCTGAGAAAGCAGAGCTACATTGGGAGGCGGTGGTGGTGGTGTTTTTTGACAGCGGACAATACAACTAGTTAATTTCATCCACTTTCTAGCTAATACAATCAGGATATATGTTTCCTTAACTAAAATGTTGTTTACATTTAGTATAATAAAACTCAAAAAAAACAAAAGGAAACTACAACAGAAAGATCGTTTTCAGAAGATTTTTAGATGATAGTTTTTGTCATCAATAGAAGTTCAACTTGTATCTATATATTCATTACATTGTCGTGCTGTAAACCAAACATTTTTACGGGTGATACAAATCCACAATAAAGCATCATTGACCAAAATCAAGATTAGATAATATATCACCCTCATACTTTGTGCCAAATTACACTTGGCACATAGTTGGTACAGTTTGGACACGGGTCAGGTCAAGTTGTAGTCAAATCATGTTTCATTCAAATGATGTTTTGGTTTGGTCCATGTGGATCAGTTGCTTTTTGATTCAGTTCAATTTAGTATTTGGTCTAATAAACTTGTCAAGCAAAAAAGAAACACTTTGTTTCATCCCGGGTTGGATCCATTCCGATTTCGAATCTACTTTCAGGTGAGCTTGTTTCGGATGTAGAGTCTGATATGGGTTTAGATCATTCGATTCAGGTTTAGGATTTCAGGTCAGTTTTTGTGGGTCAGTTTTGTTGAGTTTGTACTAGATGGATTGGCACTTAGAGCACTTGCAGCCGCTGGCTCCCTCGCCTTGGGAGTTGCGTCGAGCTGCTCGTGTCTCTTGTAGTTGCTCCGTGCAGCTCACAAGCCCAAGCCGGGCCATGGATCGGACTTTCTTCCTTGCTTTTTTGTTTTTTAAAATTTTAATTGATTTTTCCTTTTTTATATTAAAAAGAGGATTATGTGTTTTAGAGTTGGTCTATGAATATTATTTTATTTAATGTGCCAAAATGGTGAGCCTTGTAATGGTGAGAGAGAGAATTATAAATCAAAAAATTAACTTACAAATTGATATAATAGATATAAATTTTCATTAATAAGTCAAAAAATTAACTCATCGCTATAAAAAAAATTTTTTAAAAAAAGCTCTCATACGCTTGTTGCACTTGATTTCAGTTCTTCAAAAGGTACCACACAACTCCCCGGTAAAAAGTGGGGCAAAGTCAGAAAAATAATGGGAAAATTACTACAGAGTGTTGCCCTACTTTTAATATTATTCAAAGGTTCCCTTTTTACTTGAAGGTGTTATTTCAAGGAGACAGATAAGTCATGTGCTTTTGTGCTAACAATGTCTCTATCCACATTATTTACTCTTGTGCCCTTATGGTGAGAGGAAGAGCAAGTGAGACTAACAAAGGACTGTGGTCACTGTGCATAAGCTGCCCAACTTGAGCTACTACTCTGTCTCTCTCAGATTCTTTCTCCATCAACCTCTCTTCCTCTGTCAACCTCTCTATGTGCCAGAGGTAGTAATGGTGAGCTGAGTTTGTGGCATGGACAGCTAGCGGAGTTGGTCAGGAGGTGCCAGAAGGGAAGGATTTATCTGATACCATCGGAGGCAAATCATTGTGGACCGAGAAGCAGTAAAGAAGAGGTAAGTATTTTCCAATTCAAGTAAGTTGTCTGTTGAATTGAATCTGGGGTTGGCAGTGTCAGTAACTGAGTGTGTAAATTGGTATGTTCTTAGGATGTTGGTGCCCAATTTCAGTGAGTGAAGAAGAGTGTTCACTATTGTGGGTGAAGTTAGAGGGGCTGAATGTGTTGGTATTTATTTGTAGTCATTTAATTTAGTTTAATTTAATGAAATGTTATATGATGTAAGTTGGTAAAGGTTGGGGTGTTAATATGTGGGTGAGTGAATGCATCAGAAGTGAATAACGGGGGGTATATCCCAGGATAACGGTAGTGTCAACCTGGGATGACAATGTTATGTATGAAGGTTAGTTGTAGGCAGAATGCAATATGGTAACCGGTGAAAGTATGGATATGTTGAATAGGGTAGTGGTGATATTTAGGGCAACAAATGCATGTGTAAATGTGGGAAATACCCTGTTAGTATTGAGAAGTATAGTTGGTGACTCTTGATTGTTATGTGCAGGCGGCATCATCAATTATGTGAAGCAGTTGACATTGGGTACAAGCAGTGACGATGATGCAAAGCAATTCAGTGGGGGACATAATTGTGCATATGAGAGAGATTGCTGTTTATGTCTGTTAGGGTGGGGTGTTAGATGATGGGGTGAATGGGTTAATGACATATGTGGGTCGGATGAATGCATGTATGTGGATTTCACCGAGCATGGGAGTTGGTGACTTGTTGAAGTTGTTAGAGAGAGATATGGGGGCAGCGTAAGAGGGGCGCACATATGGTATAGTTTGAAGTTTGACCGGAGAATGTTAATGTCATTGGAGAAAGATGAGGATGTTGTCAAATTACTCAGAGGCAATGATGAGCATGCATATGTTTACATTGCGGGTAAGGATGGCCCCCGTGCTGGTCCAATGAGGGAATGTCAACAAGTAGAAGTTGGGGATGGGGGTGTATCTGTGGTAGGTGTGGGGACTGTAGGAACAGGTGGGGGCGTAGGAGATGACGAACGACGGAATGTTGGTGGTGTTCCTTGTTTGCAGAATGTTGCAAGGTAAATTCTCTGATATGTGAATTCATTTGAGGTTCACAATAATATGTTGTCGACATAGGATTAGGGTATTTAAATATGTTACTTGTTATGGATTCATTAATATGACATGTATGCAGGGCTGATGGGTTCGGGGGATCGAAGGAGGCCGCACAAGCAGGGGTGAATGTCCCTGTGTGGCGTACTGTAAGCCTAGCATAAGTAAATGTCCCTGTGTGGCGTATAAATCATAGAATATTGGTTCAAACTTATGTCGCGGTCGTAGTGCACTTGATAATGGAGGCTTACTGTTTGGTGTGTTGTTTTATCTCCTTGTAACTTTAGTAACTTACTTTTTCTCACCTCCCATATAACAAGGGCTCACTCTTGATGTTTATTTTATCTCCCTGTGTCTACCCTCAGCTCTACGAAGATGGGCCATTCACTGGCCGACACCAACCAACGGTATGTGTAACCACTACAGGGATGAGGTTTGAGTCCCTACCGATGGAGCTGATGACTCATGATTGTGGGAATGTTTTCGGCAGACTAGGGTGGGGGGGGAGGCGTAACTGCGGCCTCCCCCGCCTGCTTATTTGTGCACATTTGGCATAGTTAACCCGGGATGTGTGAGGGGTTAACCGTGGTTAGTTTTGCTAGGTGTGGGGGTTTGTCATGCACGCTAACCCCTGTTGATTTAGAGAGTACACAACCACAAGAGGGGGTGAATTGTGGTGTCTGATTTTCGCAAGTTGCTGGCAAACAGTCTTAGACGCTGTTCGCACAGGTTGTTCCTGAGATAAGCAGAAGCGAAAATCCAACAAAATTGAATGTGGAAATAATGGACACAGGATTTTTACGTGGAAAACACCTCTAGCCCAACTGAGGTTAAAAACCACGACCTACCTCGTGTAGGATTTAAACACTTCACTAAACGGGCCAATCACGTTACAATAGTAACACACCTTGTTACAAATTGCAACCCACGTAACGGTCTTCCCTAGGACAGGTTACCCCACGTCCAAAATCCCCTTGATTTGGACACACACTCAACTCACTTTTGTGAAAGAAGAATGTAAATAAAAATACCCTATTACAATGCTTCTCAACTAAGCTAATATAGGGTATAATGAAGTCCTAGTATGCTAGCTTTGAAAGCACAAATAACTCACTTGCTAGACACGGTTTTCTTTTGAAACTTTTAAGCTCATGAACACTGAATTTTTTGCCTTTGAAAACCAATACTTCTATCGTTCTAAGAAGCGACTTTATATAGTGCTTGGAAAAATAATTCCTCAAATTTTTGGAAACTAAAATCCCTAAAGAATATAGAATTCTTTAGCCACAAGGGATGAGAAAACATGAGCTGGAAACACTTCCTAAACCGTGTGCATAAGGCGGTGATTCACAGCAACTAGCCCATGTTTTTCTCAACAACCTTATCCACTTGCCAAAAATTGGTTAGTCTTTTTATTCAAAAAGATTTTGCAAATCCCCTTAGATTTTAATAACCGTTTTTAGGGTAAGGGGTATGATACTCCATAGAAAAATCTTTCTTGCAAATCTTGGAGAAGCTGCTCAAAATCCAAAAGATAAAAACGTGAAAAATTGTTTTTCGTAGCTTATTCTGGGAACACCCTGAGCGTCCTGTTTCCAGAATTGTTTCGAAGGATGATCCGAAATATTTTCCAAAAAGCAAAACCGTTTCAAGTAAGTGGTAAGTTAAGACTTTCTGATTGGCATATTAACAAGAGTCTAAAAATATAAAATCTAAATCAAATCAGGACATCATGTTGTAACGACTAGTCATCTTGTAGAGAGACGAATTTGCTGCAAACACTTCACAGGATCTGTTTCTCATGGCTGCACTTATATCCTGTACTTCAAACACTTCGCAGAACCTGTTCTTCACAGCTGTTCTTGTATCGCTGACTTGAGTACCTGTTCTTGATAATCTATTAGTCAAGCAGTTTTAATATATTGAAAAACAGCAGTAAAACCCTGTTGGTAAAGCCTGTTTGGAACAACAACAACTACTACAACACTTGGATTTGTTATCATCAAAACCTTATATATTCGAACAAATTCCCCCTTTTTGATGATGACAAACCAAGTGACCATATTGACTTTCAAGGACAATTGAAGTGATTAGTGCCAATTATTTATAGGACCGACAATTCACATGAAGCAGTTGGTATCGAAAAAGTGTAAGAAATTTAACTCGTCCATGGCAAAACTAAAACAATATTGGTCAACCTATCTTCCCCCTTTTGGCATCATTAAAAAGTAGGGCGAACAGTCAAACATAGGGTGTTTGCTATCACCACCACTTGGGTAATGGAGGAAAGTCAACAGGCGATACACTCAAGTGTGTTGGTACGGTAATGAGATTGGTCATCCTAGTCACACACAAGCAATTCACAACAGAAAGCAAGCAAGGCAAAGCCAATCAAAAAACAAGATAACCTGTCATTCACCAAACGAGTGCAACAGAAAGTACAAACTAGCAAGAGAGGATAACCAAGAGAAGTGAGAACAGGCTATGAGAACAACAGATGGGGGGTGATCAGAGAGCAGGAGGGGAAAATTTTGCTGAGAGGGAAGAGAGAAGGGCGAGGAGATATTCATGGCGTTTAGCGTTTAGAGCTTTTTCCTCGTCCAGGGCAGCCTTTACAGCAGTAAGCTCAGCACTGAGTCGAGAGTTTTCTTCCAAAGCAGCCTCAAGCTCGACTGAGGAACTGCCAGGAACAGGAGGACGGGGTGTTCTGGTCCCCTGTTCTGAGGCAGACCCCTCAACTAAAGTGTATCCACACCCCATAAGGGTGTTACTCCCAATCTCATCAATGAACCGAGCACCCACCTTCTTCTGCAGAGCCACCCCAAAGTGCTCAAACACACTAGTCAGGAAGAAGCCGTATCCCAGGTCATGTTCCCTGGAGGTGTTTGCAATTCTTGCTATGTGGCGAATCATGATGGCAGGAAGGTTGATTTGCTCTTCCATGTCCATCAGATCCATCAAACATTGATCCATGGCATCAGCAAGATTGTGACCCTGGCCCCTGGGATGACATTCTTGATGATAAACCAGAATATCAATTGATGGAGCGATGTCATGTCCCCTTTCTTCATGGACTTGGGTGTTTGGAGGCTTAATTGCTGGCTAAATTTTTGGGCGAGCTTCAGCAGCCTAGCTGTCCCTAGGATAGTCTTGTCTTCTCTCACATATATATCAAAGCCCGTGGAGGGAATCCCCAGAATTTTCCCTAATATCTTCGCATCAAAGCGAAGCGGTTGCCCATTAACAATACTTGTCACCACTCCTTCGGTGACAGTGCAGTTGGCATAGAACTCTGCCAACTCATATACAGAACACCCCAGCTGGGCGTTTGTAAACAGCTCATACCACCCCTTTTCACGCAGCTTGTGCAGAAACACCCCCAGACCCTGTTCCTCAAAATATTTTACCTTGATAATTTTGCCCCTGATGACCCGTCTCTGAAGCAATTGGGTCAGTTTGGCTGAAATGGCAGACGGGGTAGACTTCTTGGCTCTCCTAGGTTGGGGCTCAGTGGGAGGGTCTTGTGTGGAGGCGTGTTTGAGGGAGGCTTTTCTCTTGGGAGTTTTGAGTTGTGATGGTTTGGAGGGTAAAGTGGAGGTTGATTTTGGTGCAGGCAGAGGCTTATCCTCTAAGAACTCTGAGAATACGGGAATGCCCTGTTTAAAGGAGGTGTTCTCAGTGTCGCTATCTGATGAAGGTTCAGAGGAGGAATCAATTTTCTCAACAACAGGGAATGACTGTTTTGCAGGACGAGGCGTGGATTGGAAAGCAATTCGGGCTGATTTTCGAGTTGGCCTGTTTGTGGGTTTGGCCGAAGAGGGGATTTGTGGTTTTGGTTTGACAGGGGTTTCACTTTTTGAGGGTTCTTCAGTCTGACCGCTTTTAGGCCTTGATGGTGGTCGTGTTCTTGGCATTCTAGTACGCCTAGCCATAATTTTGTACCTTTTGCGTTTCTCACCGGTTTGTGTTACCGGTGTGGCTTGTGCAGGCTTGACAGGAGACTCCTTCATTTGACCACTACTTCTCCCTTCTTCTTTTGACAAATCCTCTCCTAGGTCATCCCTAAAAACCTCATGCCCTGTTTCTGGCCCTGTTTCCTGCTCTGAAAACAGCCCAAGCGAACTGATGTCATCTAGTCCATGATCGAACAGAAAGATTTCATCTAAAGGCCCAATTTCTCTTTCAGATGCCCCAACAGGTTCTTGGAGTTTACATGCCCCCGTTTCTCCAAACAAAATCAATTCCCACCCAAATTTATAAGGGATGTCTTCCAATTTCAGATTCACTGTTCTAAGGTCGATGCTTTTCAAAAACCCAAAAGGTTTATAGATAATGGGTCGAGAAGGTTCAGTAGTTTTACCTTCCATGAGGGCTGTCAGAAATTGTGTAGGCGCAAATAGGGCTGTGGCTGTTTGCAAGGCTGTGCCCTGTGTCTGGTTGCCCTGAGTCAAGGTCGAGGAGCTCTCGGAGCTAATGGGAGACGCCATTTTTCAGAGGAAGGAGAGAGATTAGGGTTTCTTGAACAGAGTTTTCAGAGCAAGAGAGTTTCGGTGGAGGTGAGAGATTGAGCAAGAGAGCTTTAAAGAGAGAGAGAGAGACATGCGAAATCTTTAAAAGATTTTACCCGTTTTGCAATGGGCTTTTGCATTTATTTAGGCCGCGCACGCCTCGAGAAGAGATTAGCAATTTTCAATTTGTTGCACATATTTGACAAACAAGAGGCGTACCTGTTCCTGGTGCTTGTTCTTGAGGTTACTTGCTCGGTAACATGGGACAATAAGGGCAATCTCATTAAACCTCAATGAGTGTCAGCAAGTTGCAAACCTCACATATGCTAAACATAGCACAGAAGTTGATTGCAAACAAAAAATTTAACATGTTGTGCCCGTAACTTTTAAATTTTGCAAACAGGGAGAGAGAACAGGTTGGTCAGGTTGTTCTAATTAAGCCTAGTTCGAGTTTATTCCTTTCAAATTGTTCTCTACCCAATGCTTTCGTGAATACATCAGCAATTTGATTTTCAGTGGCACAAAAATTCATTGAGATCACTCCTTTTTCAACATTGTCTCTTAAAATGATGACGAATGTCAATATGTTTTGTTCTTTTGTGTTGACATGGATTTTTGGCAATGTTAATTGCACTTGTATTGTCACAATAAATAGGAATGCATCCTATGTAAACACAAAAGTCCTTGAGTTGTTGTCTTATCCATAATAACTGAGCACAACAAGATGCAGCTGCCACATACTCAGCTTCTGCTGTGGACAAGGCAACAGAGAGTTGGTTCTTGGTTGCCCAAGATACCAAACAAGGTCCAAGAAAGTGAGCCATACCTGAGGTGCTTTTCCTATCAACCAAGAAACCTGCGTAATCAGCATCAGCATAC